>JAVJIF010012107.1:0-189710 GCA_038442645.1 Agave tequilana | reverse complement strand
GTGCGCCCGTGTGTGTGTGACACTAAGGGTATGTTGGATGTGTTATTATATATGGTATGGAGACATCTGATACTGGTCATGTGTGCATCTATCGGTATCAACTGAACAATAGCTGAAAGTAAATACACAATCAAGTAGAAGCATTCATTATCACATACTTCATGTACCACATACATCGTATTTTCATGAATCATGAATGTTACACATCATTAATGCCCTGCTACAATTAAGAATGAGATTAACTTCACTCACTGAGCCATCGAGCTCACCCCTCCCCCCCCATAGTTTCATGTTTCAGGGCAAGCCGGGATAAACAGCAGCTAAAGGCAAGAGTAGAGCACTAGAAGGGTTCAAAGCATTCATTATGTGGGCCTACCAAGCTTTATAATGACGTACAATTGGGTATTTCGTTTTATATGTATGAACATAGAGTTAATGTTATAATTTAGACTGAATAGTTTTATATATGTGTGATTTAGTTCGATGATGTATATATGTAGACCTGTATATAAGTTCTATATGGATATTATCTTGAGTTGGCTTGTGTTAGACGGTGATACCAAGGAGAATATTCTCAAGTAAGTGTTTGATTTGTTATCTTGTGTTGTATCCACATGATAAATGTGAGAGATTTTCTTTTAAGTAGGCGATGTCACGCCGAAATTGTGATATAAACTGCGTGGATATTGTTATATAGACATATGATTGATGAGAATTTTAGAATTATATGTATCAATATATTAAAGTAGACTCCGTATTATAGAGGAAGTGTTGCCAAAATTTTAAAGGATTTGGAGATGATTATGATAATCCGTTGATTAATATAGATGTTTATGTATATTGAGAAGATAAGAAATCTGGGACCGTTACAGTTGGTATCAGAGCAAAAGTTTATGAATAGTAGAGTTGTGGTGAAGGGGTAGGGATGTATGTTGTACAGAATGTTATTTAGAGTAGTTACTTCTTGAGCAGGATTGACCCCTGGGATCGAGTGAATGTATGTGTGCATTGTTTGAATGATTATGTAATTGTATGTGGGTAGATCCAAGGGGGTAGGTTCTGACGTGTATGATTGATCTTGAGATGCGTGATAATAAATATTTTCTTACATTCGAATGAGGGTATACCCATGCCTTGATTCGGATGTGTTCTATTGGGGTGCTGGCCTTCAATATGAGCTGCCAGTGGTATGGGACACTGAAATAAGAAAGTAGTTGAAATATCAGGCAATTCAAGGTTAAATCGTAGCAAAAACAACCTTATTAAGAATTTGATTTTGGGATAATGAAAATTTTGATGAAAGAATAAAAGTATATCCCTATATAGATATGTTTTATACGGTGGGGTTAGTATATGGGAGGAATTTTGATAAAAGTTCTCTTTATTTCCTGCATAAGAGAATTTAAGAATATGAAATTTTATATATCGATAAAGTTCGATAAGACAGATAATGATACAAAGGATGTGATTATTGGTCCACTAGTTGATGTAACGCCCCGATCCTGCAAGTACAGGGATGTTATGGCGACGTACATACGCGAGGTGAAAACACACTCACGAGTACGTTAAGCCTCAGTACAGGACATGGCCTCTATATACACAAGAGTTCCAGCAGGAAATAAGTACAAGAATACCTGCAGAAAGAGGTTAGTGATAATAACAAATAGGAAAACAGGGCTAAATAAGATAACAGTAATAAATCCTAAAGATACCTATGAAGGGTCTCGATGAGGAGTCTCCTATGTGTATAATAGACTATCGGACAAGACGATAACTCGGATCTCCAACCTGGGCACGCAAACCCAGGGTCGTCAGAAAGTGACCTAGTGAGCGGTAAAATGAAGGAGAGGTAGTAATAGATATTATGTAATACAGCACGATAATAATAGATAATGCATGTTTATGTATAGTGATACCATATAATAGAAATTAATAATCTGTAGAATATAACAATGACATATTTTAATACCATCACCACCTAGCATGTTATCATCGGGTCATGTCTATAGTCGTATCCACTTTATATAATAAGTACTGTTGCCTAGTGGTGACGTGATAGAAAGAAACATGCTAGTGGTGACGTGATAGAAGTGAACATGCAGATGGCATATGCAACATAACCATCCTACTGTGTTGTGCATAGTGAGCAGATAGACATGCAAAACAGAATATAAGCAATGCAAACGTATACATTGCATGAGTAGTATGTCACCACAGAAAGCGTAACATAAAACAGGTTAAAGTAACAATGCAATAATGGCGCATGATAGCGAATAAATGAGCAGGAACAGTAACAAGTACAACTAAACAATAGTATACATGTATCAGGCAAGTCATGTTATTTATACAATAGTAGCAATCAGTACCACCTGGTATTATAATGAATCTCTTCCAGTGTCCCATACCACTGGCAGTTCATACTGGAGCCCGCACTCCAGTCGAACCCATCCGGACATGGCCTACGGGTACCATTATTCAAACGAGAGAGTGACCAAATAACAAGTGTTTCCCGACGTCACTATTGTGTATACTGTTTTATTGTGTGTTACTTGGAAACCAAATGGTCGAAGAGCTCTTTAGCGGGTAGGTGTATCCCGTGCATACCCGGGATCACGGCCTTAAACAAAACCCCTGGCTGCTGAGACCAGGGCCCTCCGCTAAGAGGGGAGCATGAACAAGTAACGGGAGCTTATGGAGCAATTGGTAGGGTAGCACTACCGTCCCCTGCAGTGGGACTAACAATATGGATCCAGTACATCACCTGATAAGATCTAATCAACCGTCAAGTCTCCCCCATACCCAAGTTAGCTTTATGATCTGATATGTCAAGTATACAATGTAACAAGAACAAATACAGTGCATGATACATGTAACATGATAACAGGACCTGAGCTCTGTTGATAGTATAGACCAAGATAACGGGAAACGGGAACAATATAACGGGAAACGGGAACAATAGATGTGGAATTCCACATAGCATATCAACAGCTCTCATGTCCAGTAACGGGAATATCAATAACAAGAATATCAATAGATGTAACGGGAAATAATCATGTAACAGGAATTACATTATGACATGCAATATGAACGGTGATCCACATGACAAGAATAGAGAAACCATGTATGCATGTGTAACAGGGATGCCAAGAACCCTTATAACGATGATCACATATTTACATAACGATATCCGTGAAGTGGTGCATATATATATCGGTAGGACATGAATACGAAATACGAGAGTGTGACGTGTCATGTAATAACAGTGGTCAGTGTCTAATATCATGTATAATGAACTACAGTATCCGTGTAATGATGATAACAATAATTGAAATGCGGTACTTATCCGTGTACTAGTAGTACATAGATGTGTAGCTATAATCCGTGGAACAAATCTGCGTAGTTACTAGTACATGTAATAACGGTAGTCCGTGTATCATGTAATACCATGTCCTGTGTATTACAGTAATGGTGTCTAGCATGCATGTCTAGTGACAGTGTATGTGTCAGAGCGTATCTGGGGATCAGTAGACATGTGACAATAGTTATCTAACTGTAATATAGTATATGAAATAATAGTGTACAAGAATATGATGAAATAGTGGTCCGCGTGTCAGTGGCTGTGCCGGTATGATGGCTGTGTCCGAGTTGTCTATGTCCGCATTTATTGTGAATTATATGAGTACATCACTAAATCAGAAAATACCTTTATGCCTAGTACAATGAGTTTCCACTAATTACCAGTTAAATTAATAATTACCGTATTTTATCATAATCAAGATCTATCAATCACTTTCACTAAACATGGTAAAATAAAATATAATTTATAAAAGAAAAACACTCACAAACTAGCCATGGGAAGGTAGCTCTCTTTTTCACGATCGCAACGGATCCAGAATCGTCCAAATCGGAGTCCGGATGCTCCCGATATCATCCGAGTACTAAAAGTAATAAATGGGGTTAAATATGTAATAAATATATCACTTGCAAATAAGATAAATTATCAGGGGGTTTTATGTAATATTACCTTTATTGGGTTTTTGGATGCGGGTTTGGGTGGCAACCGGTTCGGTTTGGATCCAATACCCCCAAACCCATCACTTAAATGGGTTAAGGGTTATCGGGTCGGGTTTATATCCAAACCCAACCCCCCTTAGGTTATTGGTTTGGGTTACACCCGAACCTAAATAAAACAATAGCAGCAGCGCAGCAGCGTTCGCTGCTGCGCGCCGTGGCGGGCCAGCGAAGCTGGCCGGCGGCGAGGGAGCCCGCCGGCGGCGGGTCAGGCCGAGAGAGAGAGAGTGAGAGAGAGGGGGGTGAGAGAGTGAGAGAGGGAGTGAGATAAGGAGAGAGAGATAGGGCAGCGGGCAGCGGCCAGCCTGGCCGCCTCGCCGGCGGTCGCCCAGGCCGGCGACGGCGCTCAAGCCGCCGGCGGCGGTCTGAGGCCACGCATAGAGCCGGGGGAAAGAGGTGAGTGAGAAAGAAGTGGAGAGAGAGAGTGAGTGAGTGAGAGAGAGAAAGGAGAGGGGGCAGGGGGGAGCGTCTGGCGGAGCCGGCCGCGCCTCGCCGGCGTCGCCCTACCGGCGGCCGGCGGTGCTCAGAGAACGCGAGAGAGAGTGAAAGAGAGAGAGGTTGTTAAGAGAAAAGAGAGAGTTTTTAAATTAGGGGGAGAGAGAAAAGGCGATGGGGATTGTCGGTGGGAAATTTCCAGAGAAGGGAAGAAGAGGAAAGAAAAAGAAAAGAAAAAAAGAAAGATTAAGAAAAGAGTTAATTAATTAAATTAATATTATTTAATTTAGTCCAAACTTCGACTAGTCCCGAATGGTTCCCAAAAATTACAGAAAATAAAGAATATTATCCTGAGACAAAATGTGAAAACAAGTTTGAAGAAATGCGGTCTGGTTTCCAAATTAAAAATCCCGGAGTGTCTCGCCGATATCGGGCGACACGGGTTTGGCCCGATTTCTATAATTCGAAAAAATCTCCAAAAATACCAAAACGTAGAAAATATGATTCTAAGGCACACAGTGAAAGCAGATTCTCAAATTCTACTCGGTTTGTGAAATAAAAATCGTAAAGCCTATTAGCGGTATCGGTCGACACCGATTACGGAGATTTTCCAAAATAATCCAGAAAAATTCAAGAAAATCTTGAAAAATCTAATCTCCAAAAATACCAAAACATAGAAAATATGATTTTAAGGCACACGGTGAAAGTAGATTCTCAAAATTTCTACTCTGTTTGTGCAATAAAAATCGTAAGGCCTATTAGCGGTATCGTCGACACCGACTACGGAGATTTTCCAAAATAATCCAGAAAAATTTCAGAAAATCTTGAAAATCTCAAATATTAGAAAATGATTTTGAAATTGAAATCAGGTCAATCGGACTACCACGGAGGTCAAATCAATATTATACGTCGTATCGCGTACTGACACTGTGATACGTACACGAGGGATCAGGGGGTTACATTTCTCCCACCTTACAAAAAAATTTCGTCCTCGAAATTCAATCAGGTGTGAGAACAATATTCCAACCCCAACGCCGAAATGTTACTGGTCCGCGACACTTCGCTGCGCACTCTGAGATATCTATAAGGAACTCGGGATGGAGAAGTATGGTAGTAACGAATACTAACGGATTGGAAGCAAGAAGAGGAAAAGAAAGCAAGAAGGAAATCAGATATTCTGGTGGACAACTATAAGTAAGGAATACAAAAGAGTCAAGGAATGAATTGTCAATGACATGGTATTATTATCTTCTTTGCTGGAATCCCAAATTCAGATACAAACGAGGCGTGAATCTGAATCTGGTTGTACTGTTGGTAAGAGCCCGAGTATTGACCCAGGTGGTTACCCACACCAGGTGTGTAACGCCCCGATCCGGCGGGTACGGAGACGTTTACTGCAACGTATATACGTAGGTCAGAAATACCCTCACGCATATACGCCTAAGCATCAGTACAGGCAAGAGTCAGAGTGCTGAGCAAGTGGTGCATTATACATTTCCAACATATGAGCACAATTACAGAGTTATCACCAGAGGTGATCAATATTTCAATAATATTACATCACCTGACAGGCGCAAATGCGAGAGTACAAGAGATGTACATATATGAACAGTACAAAAAGGGTGCTCACGAGATAGCTGGAGGTATCGCTAGCCAACCAGGAGGTGCAAGGATGGGACTGGAGCTACAGCTGATCTGACCCGCTCCACAGAAGTAAACTTGGTCCTCAGCAAGAAGAATCCTCTAGCTCCAAGCTCCAGGACCTGGACGTGAGAATCCAGGGGAGTCAGATGAAACTCCCCAGGCGAGTGGTAATACGAAAGCCAAATGGCGAGTATAGTTAAGCACATGAGAAACAATAATTCTGGATTATAAGCATGAAAACTATGTTGTAGACATAAGCATGCAGGAACAAAAGGAATACAGTAGGTGACATCCATGATAACAAGATAAGCAGTAAAGTGGATAGAGCAATACTAGTTATCTCCTAAGTTAACATAAAACCGATAAAACAGAATAAAACCGATTACGAGGAAATCCAATTGTACAGGCTTAGGTTATGGCTTCATGAGATTAGTACCTCGAAGGAATAATCCAAACAAGGAAACCCTCATCTATATATACCCTTACCTCATGTTACGTAACCTGACTTGTACAGCTCGAGATCCAAACAATGCGGTGAAACATATTAGAATTATTATTATGATTAGGCTGTCTAAGTTGTATGTTTTAGTATGCGTCCCATTACACATACTTCTACTTACAACTTATAGAGCAAGTTGTTTGGAAACTGATAAAGTGCGATGAATCATGCTCTGGATGGGCCCCGTACATGCCGGGACAACGGTTCAGGAGTATCCGGTGCTGAGCCGGAACGTACCGCTAGGTACCGGGACTTATGGACGCCCGAACAGGAATAGAGTATCGCAGATCCCATAGAAATAGGTCTAGGGCGTGTGCATACCCGGCATGAAATCGGAGTAGGGGTGCCAGTACACCCCACGGAATCCCTGGTGGCCCCAGGTTGATCCCTCAAGTATGTGGCCCACGCGTGACTCGATAGTGCCCCATGAACATGATTAATCAGGGCCCATCAGTTTCCCCCAAACCAGGTGCAAGTTGTCTAATTATAATAATAATATATATACCAGGTAAGCAGGACATGATCAGAAATCCAGGATTACATAACAGGAGTCAGGCATAGACAAGAGATGACCCTGCAGATTCAAGAGGTGGCCCCACAGATTCAAGAGGTGGCCCCTACCACGTGTGTGATGTGGCACTTTGTTCCGTGTGGCACTTTGTTCTGAGGGGATGGATTCTAGAGGTGGCCCCCACAGATTCAAGAGGTGGCCCCCATCACGAGTGTGATGTGGCACTTTGTCCGTGTGGCACTTAGTCCATTCAGGACTTGACGGGAACAGGTAGTACAACAGGGGTTAGTAGCAAGTAGCAGTATGACAGGTGTCAGGTGATAACATGACGCGGACAAGTATATGACAGTTTGTATTTGGCAAGTGGTATAGTAATAGTTGAGTAAGTCAAGTGAAGCTGAGCAACTGGGGGCACATGATCGATACAAGGTCAATGGGAAGGGTCTACTGTTAATAAAGCGATTTATCATAACAGTCCAGCCAAACTTAGTCGACTAGGGAAAATAGGCAGTCGACTAGTGAAGGGGTTAGTCGACTATAGAGGAGGACCCAGTCGACTAACAGGGCTGCGTTTGGCAGGGTCGCGTCTCAGAAAGATGGCACGTCTTAGAAAAGTGGCGCGTCTCAGAAAAGTGGCGCGTCTCAAGAAAAGTGGCGCGTCTCAGAGGAACGACGCGTCTCAGAGAAACTGGCGCGTCTCAGAGGAACGACGCGTCTCAGAGAAATGGCGCGTCTCAGAAAAGTGGCGCGCGCTCAGAGGAACGACGCGTCTCAAAAAATGGACGCGTCTCAGAGAAATGGCGCGTCTCAGAGGAACGCGCTCTCAGAGAAATGGCGCGTCTCAGAAAAGTGGCGCGTCTCAGAGGAATGGCGCGTCTCAGAAAATGGCGTTAGTCGACTAGGAAAATGATAGTCGACTAGTCAAGTCCGCGTCTAAGAGGACCGCGTTCTCAGAGGAAAGATAGTCTACTAGACGCGAGGGGCAAGTCGACTAAAGGAGCCTGCGTCACAGGAACCAGACTGCGTTTCAAGGGGTTAGTCGACTTATGATTTGGGCAAGTCGACTAATACTGTAAAACAGTGAGCATAAACAGCTATTTAAGAGTTATGGTTTTTGTTGATAAAAATACAAGTTTATCAAGTCCTTGGCGAGGAAAAGCACTCGCATAACCAGTAGGGAATCATGAGGAAAGCGAGATCACTCGCCTAACTAATAAAGTAGGGGATCAAGAGAAAAGCGAGATAACTCGCCTAACAAGATCTTTGCTGCGTCCAACAAAGGGAAATTCGGCCCCAATCCAAAAGGAGGGTACCGGCCCTAAGTCTTGCCGCCGGAGAGGAACGCGGCCAAAATCCTAAAGGAGTGGCCGCTTCACAAGTGATGGAGAGAGTTGTAGAAGGTGGTATACTTGGTGGTGGCTAAAGTGGTGTATATGGAGGTGGAGAAGGTGGACAAAGGAAGCAAGAGGAGGTGGCTCTCTTGGTGCTCCTCTGTTGGGGCTGCAGGAAGCAGAGAAGAAGAAGAGAGAAGTAAAAATGAAGAGAGAGAGAAGGAGAGGGTTATTTATAGGAGTTGAGTTTGTGAAGTGATGCAAAAAAATAAAGGAAGGGGGTTTTTGTAAAATTGAGGGATATGATATCACTCTTGGCCACTTGGCCGGTTGTAGTGATGGGAAAGGATCATAATATCAAGGAGAAGACTTTTTGGAAGAGAAGCATTTAATGAAGAGAGAGAAGGGGAGGATAAAAGAATGATGCATTCCATATAAACAAAAGAAACCAAGAAGCATCCTTGCGTTTCTCTCCCACAAACGCAACACACTCCCTGCGTTTGGGCAAAATGGGTTAAACGCAGGGATTAAGCCGCGTTTAGGGAAAATGTGAAGGCTGCGTTCCAAAAAGGAGAGAGAAAGTCATGATAATTGATGGGATTTGACCTGAAGTGCATTAAATGCGGAATGGGGGGATCTTCACAATAAATACAGAATCCAAGGTAGGTGAGATCCGCGTTTCAGGAAGGAGAGAGAAAATGGGAAAGACAAGGTGGAATATATGGAGCAATACCTCGGTATCTGGGAAGATACCAAAAACACCGGAAAGGTCAAAAAATGAAGTAGTTCGGAAAGCCTTCCAAAAATTCTCAAAAATCATAAATATTATAAAATGATTTTTAGTGAAATCGGTTTTCAAAGATTCAATCTCGTTTTCCAGATAAAAATCATAAGGTCAGCCGTCAATCTCGGTATACACCGGATTGGCCGGATTTTAATAAAATCTGATAATCCCAGAAAATGCATTTGGATAGAAAATAGGATTTTAAGAAATAATGTCTAAAGACACTTCTGGAGATTCCAAACCGTTTGTAAATTAAAAATCCGGAATCGGTCAACGGTACTGGCCACACCGGTTTTGAAGATTTACAACTTAATTCAGGAAAATTCCAGAAAATCATATAAAAATCCAGAATATTGGAAAACGATGTTTAAAACTGAAACCGGTCAAATCGGAATACCAGAATGTCCAAACCGAGCAATACTCTGGGATCGGGCCTTCGGTTCAAACTGAGGTTGACTCCGAATCCACGAATCCAAATCCAAGACAAAACAATCATATAAGGAATTCATAATACAAAACAAACATGGAAGCAAATCGGAAAATACAAATCGAAAACCTGAATACGCAACTAAGTACGTATTCGGGAGCGGGGTGTTACAAGGTGTGAACCTAGGCTTTGATACCACTCTGTAACGCCCCGATCCCGCAGGTACGGGGACGTTATGGCGACGTACATACGCGAGGTGAAAACACACTCACGAGTACATTGAGCCTCAGTACAGGACAGGGCCTCCATATACACAAGAGTTCCAGCAGGAAATAAGTACAAGAATACCTGCAGAAAGAGGTTAGTGATAATACAGATAGGAAAACAGGGATAAATAAGATAACAACAATAAATCATAAAGATACCTATGAAGGGTCTCGATGAGGAGTCTCCTATGTGCACAATAGACTATCGGATAAGACGATAACTCGGATCTCCAACCTGGGCACGCAAACCCAGGGTCGTCAGAAAGCGACCTAGTGAGTGGAAAATGAAGGAGGAGGTAGTAATAGATATTATAGTAATACAAGCACGATAATAATAGATAATGCATGTTTATGTAATAGTGATACCATATAATAGAAATTAATAATCTGTAGAAATATAACAATGACATTTTTTAATACCATCACCACCTAGCATGTTATCATCGGGTCATGTCTATAGTTGTATCCAGTTTATATAATAAGTACTGTTGCCTAGTGGTGACGTGATAGAAAGGAACATGCTAGTGGTGACGTGATAGAAGTGAACATGCAGATGGCATATGCAACATAACCATCCTACTGTGTTGTGCATACTGAGCAGATAGACAACGCAAAACAGAATATAAGCAATGCAACGTATACATGTGCATGAGTAGTATGTCACCACAGAAAGCGTAACATAAAACAGGTAAGTAACAATGCATACATGGCGCATGATAGCGAATAAATAAGCAGGAACAGTAACAAGTACAACTAAACAATAGTATACATGTATTAGCAAGTCATGTTATTTATACAATAGTAGCAATCAGTACCACCTGGTATTATAATCAATCTCTTCCAGTGTCCCATACCACTGGCAGTTCATACTGGAGCCTGCACTCCAGTCGAACCCATCCGGACATGGCCTACGGGTACCATTATCCAAACGAGAGAGTGATCAAATAACAAGTGTTCCCGACGTCACTATTGTGTATACTGTTTTATTGTGTTACTTGAAAACCAAATGGTCGAAGAGCTCTTATTGGGTGATGTACTGGATCCATATTGTTGTCCCACTGCAGGGGACGGTAGTGCTACCTATCAATTGCTCCATTAGCTCCCGTTACTTGATTCATGCTCCCCTCTTAGCGGAGGGCCCTGGTCTCAGCAGCCAGGGGTTTGTTTAAGGCCGTGATTCCGGGTATGCACGGGATACACCTATCCGATAAGAGCTCTTCGACCATTGGTTTCCAATTAACACAATAAAACAGTATACACAATAGTGACGTCGGGAACACTTGTTATTTGGTCACTCTCCGTTTGGATAATGGTACCCGTAGGCCATGTCCGGATGGGTTCGACTGGAGTGCGGGCTCCAGTATGAACTGCCAGTGGTATGGGACACTGGAAGAGATTGATTATAATACCAGGTGGTACTGATTGCTACTATTGTATAAATAACATGACTTGCCTGATACATGTATACTATTGTTTAGTTGTACTTGTTACTGTTCCTGCTCATTTATTCGCTATCATGCGCCATTATTGCATTGTTACTTTACCTGTTTTATGTTACGCTTTCTGTGGTGACATACTACTCATGCACATGTATACGTTGCATTGCTTATATTCTATTTTGCATTGTCTATCTGCTCACTATGCACAACACAGTAGGATGGTTATGTTGCATATGCTATCTGCATGTTCACTTCTATCACGTCACCACTAGCATGTTCCTTTCTATCACGTCACCACTAGGCGACAGTATTATTATATAAACTGGATACGACTATAGACATGACCCGATGATAACATGCTAGGTGTGATGGTATTAAAAAATGTCATTGTTATATTTCTACAGATTATTAATTTCTATTATATGGTATCACTATTACATAAACATGCATTATCTATTATTATCGTGCTTGTATTACTATAATATCTATTACTACCTCCTCCTTCATTTTATCACTCACTAGGTCGCTTTCTGACGACCCTGGGTTTGCGTGCCCAGGTTGGAGATCCGAGTTATCGTCTTGTCCGATAGTCTATTGTGCACATAGGAGACTCCTCATCGAGACCCTTCATAGGTATGTTTATGATTTATTGCTGTTATCTTATTTATCCCTATTTTCTATCTGTTATTATCACTAACCTCTTTCTACAGGTATTCTTGTACTTATTTCCTGCTGGAACTCTTGTGTATATGGAGGCCCTGTCCTGTACTGAGGCTTAACGTACTCGTGAGTGTGTTTTCACCTCGCCTATGTACGTCGCCATAACGTCCCGTACTTGCGGGATCGGGGCGTTACAGTTGAAAATACAAATGGTATTAGTAATAAAGTTTCAGACTGGGTCTAATTAATATAGTCCATAGAGGAACCCCAAATAGGGTTTATCTTTTAAGATATTCATTGGGATGCATGATGGATAAAAAAATGTCTAATGAAATTCTGGTATAGATAGCAACGCTCCCTGATAATATGAGACAGAGAATAATAATATCTTTATGTGTGTAATATAGCAAGGACTTTTGTATGTTAACTTTTATGTTGTTGTGAAACACTGTGTGTGGTGATATTATGAATAAAACGAATGCTTGTGTAAAATCTAAAATTTTGTGTCTTACAAAAAAAAAGGAAGGGTGATTGTCAAAGTAATAAGTAAGGCTTCAGGAATGTGATGTATGATAGAATTATTTAATTATGACCTGACCTTCAAGTCCATTGTTAGCCCACTAACAAAAGATCAACAAATATGGGAGGGTTTTTTCTTTTTTCCCTTTAAATCATCGTTCATGAAAAGATTCAAACTTAAATTTGAGGTTCATATAGAACTGAGTTCCATCTTCAATTGGATGGGATTAAATGTGTACGCTCAGAGGTATAAGTATTAGGTTATAGGATGATTGTGTTAGTCTCAGGGTACGCTTGGCAGACTTGTCTTTGATATCAAGGAACTATCTTTGAATAGGATGTCATATGCGAATTACTGGATTTGAATCTATATTGGTATAATCATACTCATTGATTATAATCCATGACTGTTTTCAAAGTAGTCTATGATACCTCCACTCTTATTGATTATTGATAATTGACTATAATTTCTTTAAATTAATTGCGTAGTTGATCACTGTTCTTCCATTCTGCGGTGCATATATCAGGCATGTGTATCGGAGTTATAAGGAATTAGGGACATACATCTATCAGTGATAGAAATTGTATATTAACAACTTTTGGTACACACACAATATATTTTCGTCTAAAAAGTTCAAAGCATATATCATCAATGGATTGGGAAGATGTATGAGACATCCAAAAATAACTCAATAAGTCCTAAAGAGGTTCAAAAGATAAAAGATAAATTAAAAAAATAAAAAAATAAAAAAAAATTGAAAGGCTATCCAAAGCAGATAAGCATCATGTGAATCAACAACCCTCACTATTTAAAGGTATATTAAAATAAAATGAGTCGGTATTAAATGAAAATTTGGATCTCTAATAGAATGAACTATTTAAGATAACAAATCAAATTGGATATGTTAAATATCGAGTGACCCTGCGTATGTGTGTGCACGTGCAAAAATTTAGAGCTCTAGGGGCAAATGTTGATGTCAAGATTGGAATCAAACTCGATTTGGAATGGGATTTTCTTTTATCAAGCAAACATCAGATATAAGTAAAAGTGTTATATGAAGTATTAAAATACTCGGTGTCATTTGTATGAGGAAGAATTGTAATTTTCATTCCATTTCATCATAAGTTATATAGTAACCTTTGTTTAAACCGAAAAGTGACGATAAACGGTTAATATAAAGAGAAGTAAATACTTTATGACATATTTTGTTAATTATACAAATCCTGAAAAGAACACCCCTCGAAGACGAAATTGATAGTAACCTACCAAGTTTAATGAAAAAAAAGTTTATGAAATTTATAGTAACCTACCAAGTTTAATGAAAAAGTTTGAACTTCATAGTGTGATTGATCAAATCTCATATTATTAATAAACTTGTGATTAAGTATGGATTCTAGAGAAAGAAGATAATCAAATAATAGTGTAATCATTATATATACATGACTAAATAGATTGAAGAGTATGAGTTTGGCATTTTGATCGAATAGAGATCATCAACTCAATAAGTATTAAATGATAAAATGTCTGTTAATTTAAAACCACTGAGATTCCGGTTTATTTGTTATCCATTTGGATGATTAATACAAGTATAAGTATGAGGGAAACATTAAGGAGCAGATTGGTTCATTTAATCAAGGTACTCTGGAGAAACTAACAAGTTGAAGAGGTTATATGAGAACCAGAAGATAGGATACAGATACTTTACCTTCACTTAACCCAAACTACACCAAGTTTTGAGGACGAAACTTCCTTAAGGGGGGTAAAATGTAACAACCTGTTTTTAAAAAAATACTAATTAGCATTTTAATCTTTGATTATAAGATAGTACCCGATAGTTAGAGTTCATAAATTCGAAGATCATGTGATAATTAGTTAACATTGGCATATGATTATCATTTGAGACTCTGTGTGCCATCCGGATTATTAAAATTTGGGATTTATTATGTGAACAGTAATTAATTGAAATAATTCATTATAACCGGAAACCCATAAATAGAACCAATAATTCAAGTGATAAGTAATCACAAAGTATGATTGTAACATACAATCTCATTTAAGCATGATTTATTATCCTAAGTTTTTGATAATAAATAACTAGATAATGAGGATCATTAATAATTAATGAAGTTATATATATATATATATATATATATATATATATATATATATATATATATATATATATATATATATATATATATATATCCTTCTTAATTATGGGGGCCGACTTGTGTGTTGAGTATATGATCAAGAAGAAATATATATGTGCGTGTGGATGAGTAGGGTTCATTAAATAGAGTATTTATATGTAAATAAATATATTTATATGCCATTGTGCTTCATTACCGAGACTAATTACTAAGTTAATTTCTCGAGTTAATTATAATAATAATATTATAAAAAAAAGAACTTAATAGGAGGAAGGATGAGTGTCCTGCGCATGGGGTGGTGGAAAGAAATGGGGGAGCCTAGGAAATTGATGTTGCTAGGTGGCAACATGAGGTAGAATTCAGTCACAACAGATATATAACATTATAAATAATAAATACATTAAAAAAAGGGGGAGGAAATGAAAAATAATCTCCCCTCACTCATCTTCTCTCTCCCCCCCCTGTGTGTTGTCCGATGACGAAGCCAAGCCCGGTGATCGGCGAAGGCAAACCAACTCGGGCACCAACCCCGGTGGTCGGAGGTGGCAAGGGAAGCCCTTTCTCTCACTTCCTCTCTCTCATTTTCTATCACTCTCTCACTAATTTTCTCTTCCTCCCTCTCTATCTCTCTCTCCCTGGGTCTCTCGCCGGCAGCTCCGGCCAGTCGACGGCGCCGGCGCGACGCTGTCCAGGCGGCTCGACGGCGCCACGGCCGTGGTGGCGTCCGCGGGTGCAGAGAAGCAGCAGCAGCTCCTGCTGCTGCTGTTGTTTACAGGAAAAAAATTTGGATGGGAGTTGCGGGTTTGGGTTTGAACCCAAACTGGCCCTCTTAGAACCCGACCCGACGCGATTAACTTTAAAAGGTAAATTTCTGTTGAGACCCTAAGTGTTTTAATTATTTACACTTTAGGCCCTGGATAATTATGTATTGCCATGTATAAATTTTAAATGTTATATATCTAACCCTAAAATCTTGGTTTTGATTTCGAATGATAACTTGACCATCCGGAGTCAGATTCGAGCGATTTTTGAACCATTGCGATCGTGGAATCGAGAGCTACGTATCCGCAGGATTGATAAGCAAAGTCAGACAAAGGTGAGTGGGGTTTTTAATAAATTGGATTGCATTATACATAATTGCAAATATAAATATTGTTGGATAATAACTTGTTTAATATAGTATTTTAGAATATGGTGTACAAGGGCATTGACATGTGCATTACTAAATAGAAGTTATTATGATTGACATAAATATGATTGGTGTATGTTACTTGATTTATGTACAAAATATATATGGGTGACATGTTTTGGTTTAGACAATTGTGTAAATATTTGTACAAGAATATAAGGTAATAGGTAAATACTAATTGAGAGTATCATCCCATATATGAAATGATGTGCATAATATATGAATCTTGAAATTGGATGTGCTGATATTGTGTCTATATATATGTATATATATACTATATAATGGAGGAAGGGACCCGTATTGCACGGGCGGAGTGCAAAGACGGTGCTATATAAATATATATCTGGAGGAAGGGACCGGTACGGCACCGGAGGAGGGGGAAGACGGGGTATCTATCATATATCAGGAGGAAGGAACCCGTATTGCAGGGTGGAGTGCGAAGACGGTGCTATGATATATATATATATATATATATATATATATATATATATATATATATATATATATATATATATATATATATATATATATGTGTGTGTATATATATATATGTGTGTGTGTGTGTGTGTGTGTGTGTGTGTGTGCATCTTTACAAATGATTGAGAATGTATGGCTATGTGTGATATATATATGTATGTGTGTGTGCGTGTGTGTGTGACATTAAGGGTATGTTGGATGTGTTATTGTATATGATATTGGAGACATCTGATACTGGTCATGTGTGCATCTATCAGTATCAATTGAATAATAGCTGAAAGTAAATACACAATCAAGTAGAAGTATTCATTATCACATACTTCATGTACCACATACATCGTATTTTCATGAATCATGTATATTACACATCATTAATGCCCTGCTATAATTAAGAATGAGATTAACTCCACTCACTGAGCCGTCGAGCTCATCCCCCCATAATTTCATGTTTCAGGGCCAGCAGGGATAAACAGCAGTTAAAAGCAAGAGTAAAGCACTGGAAGGGTTCAAAGCATTCATTATGTGGGCTTACCAAGCTTTTATAATGATGTACAATTGGGTATTTCGTTATATGTATGAACATAGAGTTAATGTTATAGTTAGACTGAATAGTTGTATATGTGTGATTTAGTTCGATGATGTATATATGTAGACCTGTATATAAGTTCTATATGGATATTATCTTGAGTTGGCTTGTGTTAGACGGTGATACAAAGGAAAATATTCTCAAGTAAGTGTTTGATTTGTTATCTTGTGTTGTATCCACATGATAAATGTGAGAGATTTTCTTTTAAGTAGGCGATGTCACGCCGAAATTGTGATATAAACTGCGTAGGATATTGTATATAGACATATGATTGATGAGAATTTTAGAATTATATGTATCAACATATCAAAGAGACTCCGTATTATAGAGGAAGTGTTGCCAAAATTTTTAAGGATTTGAAGATGATTATGATAATCCGTTGATCAATATAGATGTTTATGTATATTGAGAAGATAAGAAATCTGGGACCGTTACATAAAACACAGTGGTCCTAGGAGACAATCTTTTAAAAGTTATTACCGACAATGCGGACTGAAGGAAAAGCTATCCAAGCAGATGTGAAAACTCGTTGGAATTCAAGTTACAATATGATTAAAGATTTCCTTCCTTATATACAAGCAATTCAATTTTTTACAGTAAATAAATGTTCATCTTGTTATATTAGCGATGAAGAGTGAAAATTGTATGAAAATTTTTGTATTTTTTTAGAAAAATTCGATACTGCCACAAAAGCACTTTCTGGTACATATTATCCCACATGTAACTTAGTTTTTTTATAATCTTAATGAAATTGCTCAAGTATTTGCTGCATAAAGAGATGATGACAACCTTGAAGAGGCTATACATGATATGGAGGAAACATTTTGAAAATACTTTGAAAATATGCCTTTTTTTATTTTATTTAGCTGCAATTATGGATCCTATAATTAAAATAGATAATTTAAAACTTTTATTATTCAATTTTATTTTATGTTTAAATTATGAAGATAAATTACTTTTAGAAATTAGATATCTTCTAGAAGAAATGTACTCATTGTACAGAGATGAGTTATTTTCCCCTTCTTCTTCTGAAGTTAGGACACCTACACCATCACAAACTTCTTCTACTAGTATAGGTAAAAGATTATCTAATTTTAAAAGTTTACTTTCCTCTTATATTAGAAAGAAAAACTCTTTAGGACCAGGTTCATTTGATGAACATAATTTATATTTGAACACAATGCCTTCTGAATAAATGAAAATGATGATGAACCATGGAAACATTTGATGTTTTGTCATGGTGGAAAGAACAGAGAAAATAATTTCCTATTCTTTCTATCATAACCCGAGATATACTAACACCTCCGGCTCTCTACAGCAGCGTCCGAGAGCCATTTTCTGCAGGTGGAAGAGTTTTGACTCCCTGGAGGAGCAGGCTGACGCTAAAACACTTAGAGCTGACTGTTTGCTTAAAAGACTGGTTCGATGCAGAAAGACGCACACAAGGAAAAACTGTTCTAAATGAAGAATTTGAACATAACGATGATGAAGAGTAGAGAACCACCAGAGTTTTTTATGTACATTGTATGAGATGAGCACCAAAGTTTTTTTATGTATATTATATGAGATGAGTTCATGTATATCATATGAGATGAGCTAATTGATATATATTTTTTTCATATTAATAAAATAATTTATCTTACAAAAAAACTTGTAATTAGTGTATATCAATTCTATTATTTTTTTGTAATTTTAGACAATTTTTTAAATTTTTTTCTCTTTTTTACTATTTTCCCTTAATTTCTTTATACCTTTTTATTTTGAAATTTAAAGGAAATTCGAATTTAAAAAAATATTAAAAAATGTAGAGACGGCTCTAACTCGTCTCGACGAATCCGGGTAACGAATCAGATCACGAGACCCGATTTATTACCCGTATAAATGACCCATCTCGTCAAATCATCTCGTCACTGATTCGTTGAACTGGCGGGAGGAATCAACTCGGTTCGTCCCGTTAGCCAACGCTGCCTACAAATATGATAAAGTCGTCCTAAAAAAAAAGTTAAAGGTGAAATTGTGAAAAGTATAACGACATGCTTGTAAAAATTTTTGGGACGCCTTCATCATTCTTTGGGGTGGAAATATCCGCCCCCTCCCCACGATCCAAAACAAAAGAGATAAATTATGGCTCCCCAAAGCTTGAAAAGGCCCAACTTTTGCTCTCAGTCCCCATCTTCCCCTTTGAACTTTCAAATGCCCTGGGGAAGAAAAATCGCAGCAGAGCAGGATTAGGTTGTTGGTATTAGTCCTTCCACTGGTTTGATTTGCTTTGTTTGTCGTTGGTCTCTGTTTGGTCTGCTGCTAATACTTAATAATCTCCCTATTGGCTTACTTTTATCTAGTCTTTAAAGTTTCCTTTTTTTTATTAGTAGTGAAAGAGAGGTAGGGGGATGAATTGGTGTGAGATGGAAAGGTGAGATTTTGATGGGAGGGGATCTCTCTTTGGTGGATTTGGGTTGATGGGTATGTATGGTTTCTGAAATTTTTTCTTGTTTCCTTTCCTTCCAGTTTTAGGGATCTTAATCTCTCTTGTTTGGTTACATCTTGTTTGATCTTAAAGTTTGGTTTGTGGGTCTTTGTCATCTAGATGAGATCATGTTTTTTGAATTTCTAATTTTATTTTGGGTTATAGGCCTTTCAGGATCTGCTATTTGTTTGCCAAATTTGGCAACTTTGATTTCTCTGATGGAAATTTTGTTCTTTTGTTATTGTTTTAGGATTGACAGAGATATCCTGAAGTTTGGGAACTAGAGTTTATGTTTACAGAAGCTTGTGAAATTTTCTGAAAATTCTTTTAAATGTATAGATTGAATGAAGGCTTTTAATGCCAATGTTAAGAGCATTGTGCCATGGCTTGATGGTTGCATTACTGCTTCTTCTCCCTGCATCTGCGATTGAGATTGAATTCCCTCGCTGCAACTGCGATGGTGATAGCCTCTGGAGCGTTGAAGGCATTCTCCAGTGCCAGAAAGTAAGCGACTTTCTCATTGCGGCTGCATATTTCTCAATCCCTTTAGAGCTCCTATACTTTGCTACTTGTGCCAATCTATTCCCATTCAAATGGATTGTCATCCAGTTTGGCGCTTCATAGTTCTTTGTGGGCTAACCCATCTCCTCAATGTGTTCACCTACGAGCCCCATTCTTTTGTATTGATGCTGAGCCTCACCATCTCCAATTCTTCACTGCACTTGTGTCTTTTGCGACTGTGATAACCCTCTTGACTTTGATCCCTCAGCTGTTGAGAATCAAGGTGAAGGAGAATTTCTTGAGAATAAAAGCCCGGGAGTTAGATCGGGAAGTTGGAATGATGAAGATGCAGGAGGAAACCAGTTGGCATGTCAGAATGCTGACTCGAGAAATCCGGAAATCTCTCGATAGGCACACAATCTTGTACACCACTTTGGTGGAGCTCTCAAATACCTTGGGTTTGCAGAATTGTGCAGTCTGGATGCCAAGCGAGGAATAAGGAGGATGAACCTGACTCATGAGCTGAGACCGAGGAACTGCTCAGATTTGTATAGTCATTCAGTTCCTATTGATGATCCGGATGTACTGGAGATCAAAGAGGCCAAAGGTGTGAAGATACTGAGGCCGGATTCCATGCTGGCTTCTGCCAGTAGTGAAGGATCTTCTATGGAGCCTGGCCCAGTGGCTGCGATTCGAATGCCAATGCTGAAGGTTTCCAATTTCAAAGGTGGGACACCAGAAATTATCCAAACCCACTATGCAATATTGGTCTTAGTTCTCCCGAGTGAAAGTTCAAGGGTTTGGAGCTGTCATGAACTAGAGATTGTCGAAGTGGTGGCTGATCAGGTAGCCGTGGCCCTCTCGCATGCTGCGGTTCTGGAGGAATCCCAGCTGATGAGAGACAAATTGGAGCAGCAGCAGAAGGCTTTGTTGTTGGAGAAGCAGAGTGCTTTGATGGCAAGTGAAGCAAGGAACTCATTCCAAACTGTCATGAGTCAGGGGATGAGAAGGCCTATCCACTCCATCATGGGCTTGTTGTCTATGTTGCAACAAGATAAATTGAGTCCTGAACAGTGGCTCATTGTCAATACCATGGCTAAAACAAGTGCTGTAGTCTCAACTTTGATCAATGATGTGATGGAATATCTACCCTAAATAATGACCGACTAACTTTGGAGATGAGATCCTTCCAGTTGCATTCTATGATCAAGGAGGCTGCTAGCGTTGCGAGGTGTCTTTGTGATTGCAGGGGTTTTGGTTTTGGGTTTCAGGTTGAGAATGTTGTGCCTGACAGCGTTGTTGGTGATGAGAAGAGGATCTTTCAAGTAATATTACATATGGTAGGAAATTTATTGAATGGCTGTGATGAAGGATTTGTGGCATTCCAAGTTTGTAGCTATAATGAGGATAAAGACAAGCTAGATCAGGATGGATCCCATGGAAATCAAACTTTTCTGATGGGTTTACTTGTGTGAAGTTGAGATCGGGATAAAAAAACCAGAAAACAGTGGCTCAAGTTCATTGGTACAGCTTGCTCGGCGTCCAATTTCTGAAGATTTTGACATGGGCCTTAGCTTCAGCATGTGCAAGAAGATTGTTCAGGTATAGCAAATTGCATTTCTAATTTTTTTTATTAGAAGAAACTACTGCATTGTTATGCATTTTACAATGGTTCAATAAAACTGAGATGCTCATGCTATGATTAGGTTTCACCATTAAGAACTCTACTTTATTCTTTTTTAGATGTTTCTAGTTACACTTACATATGCCAACAATCTCAATCATAATTTTCTCTTTAGCTAAAGATTTTCTAGGTGAGATTTTTAAGGTTCTATTAAAAGAAAAAGAAATGGTTTGAAACTTACCCTAATTATGTCATTGCTTGAATTGCTGACCTATTTGGAGCATGGTTCAAAGTCGCGGTCTCGGCCGCCGACTCGGCTGGCACTGAGACGGATCGGTCACGGCGACTCGGATCGGTTTCGGGCGATACGCGCAAAATGCTACATAGGAAGCTCAAAAAATTTTGAAAAATCATGACAAATCGTAAAAAAAAATATATTCATCAAATTCATGTATCACATGTTAAAAAATAAATTTTTTTGAGGGGGTAATTAGAGAAATAACATAATTTCAGGGTAGTTTTAAAATATGAAAAAAATTAAGGGACAAAAATGAAAAAAATTTCAAAAGAAAAAAGCAAAAAAAAAAGGGATAAAGTCGCCCGATCTCTCTCTCTCCCCTCACCCGATCTCTCTCTCACTCTCCCTCACCCGATCTCTCTCTTTCTTACTCTCCCTCACCCGATCTCTTTCTTTCTCTCGCTCACACACACACACACACACTCTCTCTCTCTCTCTCCTCTCCTCTCTCTCTCTCTCTCATCGCTCTCTCCCTCAGCCTTTCCCCCTCTCGGCCCCCCTCTGTCTCTCCTCCTCTTTCCCTCCCCCTCTCCCCTCTCTGTCCTGATCTCTCTCAGTCTGAGAGAGATTGGAACAGAGAGGGAGGGGGGAGAGGGGAGGGGAGGGAGGGAGAGAGAGAGAGTAGAGTCAGGCGACGGCGGGAAGGCAGGCGGGCGGCGACGACGAGAAGCCAGGCGGGCGAGCAGGCGGCGGCGATGGCGATCAGATATGTTTTGCTTTTTTTTTTTTTAACACGACTCGGTCAAGACTCGGCCGACTCAGCCGAGTCAGCTCGCGACTCGGCCGATTCAGCCGAGTTGACTCCGAGTCTTACCCGAGCGAGCGATTCTGAGTCGATCCCTTGAACCGGGTCTCGGAATCGTCTCGGCGGGTGCCGAGACGGATACGACTCGGCCGAGTCTTCGAACCGTGATTTGGTGAAGAGGTAGGATTTAGGAATAGAGTGTCGTTTGCATGTGTTAATGGGGATTTAAGGCTAATTCCCCCACCGCTTGCATAATACCCACTAATTACACCAAAATGCTCCAAGGACAGAGTTGTTGTTGTCATTTAGGATCATTTTTTTTTTCCAAAAAAGCACATACTTTTAGCATGTGGGAGGGAGCCATCAGAATGTGGAGTTATTTGTTCCCCTCCGTATACTGACTTAGGTAAACCTCCTCTCCCTCGATTAGAAAAAAATGGAGGGGTTATTTGTTCCAATCCAGCTTGGCAAATGGAGCAGTTCTTGGGAAGGAATGAGGGAGGGAAGTGAACACATCAAAATCAAGGGTCAAGACGGGGAGCTTATAACTACCCAAAAGCATAGAGTTATGAAAACCCTCATGTTTGGGAGAAATGGGGTGTTTTCTGAGAAATTCTTATAACAATTTTTGTTTGGCAACTAAGGGCGAATTGCATGCTGTTTTTGGAGTTGGGGGGAGTTATCCTCTGACATCCTCCTCACTCCCATAACCATAAGAGGGTAAGACTTTAAGGCCTTGTTTGGCAAGTGGAATTAGCTCAAGAATTGAGCTATTTTAAGCTAACTCTTGGCAGACAATCAAAATTTGACAAGAGTTGGGACATCATGATGAAAATGGATTTAGCCCAAAACCAACCTCAAATCACTGAGAAAATCCACCCAATTCTTCAAATTCAAGAATTGCTAATTCCACCAAAAATTTGAATTAGCCTCTCTTTCCCTCTTTTACTCTATCTCAATTCCTAATTCTAGCTAAATCTAATTCCAATCAAACTACCAAAAAAAAAAAAAAAAATCTAATTTCTAACTCATTCCTATTTCTCTTCTTCCAAGCCACTACATCTCAACTCTTAGCTCCACTTGCCAAACACAACCTAAGAGTATTTAAGGTCTTTTATTTGCTGGAACACAGTTGATTGTGAAATTTAGTGGGAAGGTACACAGATGCTGGAAAAGAAGTTGTATTTCTGCAGTTCCCTGCTTCACTTGTGGAGGCACGGTAATTGAAAGGTTGATAATGATTAAGTGGTAACATTAGCATATAGGTGTACTTGAGGGGTTCACTATTTGACTTGTTTTAGACCATCTAGTAGTTAAACATTAATTAGTGATTTCATGGATTGCTAATGGACCAAAAGCTACGAGTGTTTTAAACAAGTTTGTGTACACTATTTTTTTAATTTTTATTTGGAGAAAGGCCCATAGGCTTACATGAAGCCCCAGTGGGAAAGAACCCCCCGCCATAGCAGAGGAAAGAAAGTCACATGAAGGAAGTTTGTGTACACTTGAATGCCAATCTTTATTACTGGATACTACATCATTGTGCAGGTCTCATTGATATTATATGTGAAAAATTGGTTTAGATCCCTTTGAAAATCTATTTGGCTGAAGCCCCCAAGTAGAGAAGTCATGTGGAACTTCCCGTGACCCAATTTTTTTTTGAATGTTCAAGAATTTTTGAAATACGTGATACCACTACGCATGCAATGCTTGGTATTTTTTATTTGGACAGAATGCCTTCCTCATTTGGAGAATAATGTTAAATGAGTTGTTAAAGTTTTCAAACTTTACAAACACTTTGAAGAAAGATGACATTAGATCATAAATGGCAAGAGCCATTCATTTCTCTTCCACTTCTTCTCCATTTCCCTACTTCCATCCTTACCCTCTTTCCCCACCATAGTTTCCCTCCCTGTTGCCTTTTGGTAAGTGAACTTAATATCCATTTGTTCTACCACCTTCCCCTTCATATCAATTAAAGCTCTCAAAACCATGGTACTTCCATTTATGCTCGCTCATCCTTTCATTCCACTTACTGCTGGTAAATGTGGGGGGTATTTTGGACGATTGAGTTTATCTTTATGGGACAAGAGCATAAGAGTTGGAGAAGAAAGAGTTGATAGAAATGGGAAAATTGGGTTAGAATTTTGAATCTTGAGAAAAGTAAAAGAGAGGATAGAAGATGCAGATGAAAATTTGATGTTTTGGTCTATAATGAAAATACTTATCCCTCCCTTATACAATGTGTACAAGGGATAACTAGATCTGGTATTCATAAAGTGTGCTAATTTATTTTTAAATATTTCTGAGATCCGGTGGGTAGATCATATAACTTCCTTGGTCAAGTGCCTTGGTCCAATCATATTTTATAATTAGGCGCCTAACCAAAGATTTCCTATACAAACATGAAACACCTCATTGGAATTGGATATCCAAATGCAGAGTGCACAATCAAATTATTTCCTGTCAAATTTGCATGTACCTCCCAAGTACAAACACAATTCCTTTTAGCGTAAATTGAGCGAGGACCCTTCATTTGGCTCCGAGATCTTGTTATGCTTGATGTTTTTTATGTCTAAGTGGTGTAAAACCCATGGAAAGTTTTCTAAACCATCAAATATCGGTAAGCTGACTGAAAAAATGGAACATTAAACACACACAAGAAGATTTTCTACTTTTACGTTAAACTAACAGATGGAAGTCTTTGTAAGTTAAAGTATCTACTTGAAAGAAACTATTCATCCCATTGGGGTGATATTGCATTATAAAAAACTGCTGGGTAACAAAAGAGTCCAAGTTAATTGGGCATTTTCTACTAATTTTTTTTTCATTCATAAAGTTTGCTATTCTTGCTAGAATTTTCTTAATTTGTCCAATATGTGTCTTGTTGTCATCAATATCATTGTCAAAGCCTGCCTTCCACCATTAGAAATCAGGTAATCCATGGAGCACAACCTTAAACTGTGCAACCTTAAATTGCGAAGACTAATGGAAAATTGACAAATTTATTACCTGTTGTCGGCCTAACATCAACTTACTACATGTCATTGTCTAGTTCTTGTTGAGCAACTTATGTGCAATAGAAAATTTTGTCTTAGAATCTTGGCAGGTAGTGAAACCTACTGGTGTAGATTTAGTATTTAGATATCTATAATAAAGTTTTATGTTTGTTTTGCTTGCTGTTTATATTTGAACAATTAAATATCCTATCTAATTTGTCTTTTAATCCCTGCTAATTTGGCTCAGAACTCCTAAATTATGATCCTGTAAAGGTACTGTAACAGACTTAGCTCCTATTTTTGAGTTTTGACTCAATCTCAAGCTATCTTTTTGCGCACAGATCGGCTTCATTTTTAAAACTTAAAAGTTTAATGCAGTCCCTAATTATTCAAAAGAAACCTCAAATTTAACTCCATTTGCCAATTGTATCGTTTACCCTTTAAATTATGTGGTTTAAGCTCATGTTGAGGGCAATTCTTCTCCTAGACTATAATAAATGAGCATAGAAGGAAGTTATAGTTTTGAAAAGTCGTTGCATTTGACTACAAAAAACCCAACATTTCGATGCAGCACATCCTTAAATCTAAAATGTATCTTGTGTACATGACCTATGGATGAAGCTTATTCCTATGGCTCTGCCAAGGCATGTTGAGATCAAAACGCATGGCAAGATGATGGCCTTGAACCAATGACTTGTATGAACCAAAATACATCACAGTCAAAATTGTGTGGAGTAATGTCCTCCCAATAGGCTATTAGTGACAAACCTTTGTATAGCAGTGACATGTCTGAGATTTTATGTACTGACCCTGAAATCTTTTGTCATTGAATCTACAGATGATGCAAGGGAACATCTGGGCTATCCCCAATCCTCAAGGTCTTCCAGAAACCATAATTCTAGTTCTTCAGTTCCAGCTACAACCACTCACTCCAATATCTGAACTGGGGGGATCTTTCGAACGTAACCACCACCACCGCCCCATAGCTTCGACTCCTCACTTCAAAGGGCTCAGAGTCCTGTTAGCGGACGATGATGTTGTCAACAGAGCTGTTACCAGAAAGCTTCTTGAGAAGTTAGGCTGCCATGTAACCTGTGTCTCTTCCGGCATCCAATGTGTCAGTTCCCTTGACACCTTCGGTACCCCACCTTTCCAACTTATAATATTGGACCTCCACATGCCCCGAATGGATGGGTTCGAGGTGGCCATGAAGATCCGGAAGCTCTGCAGTGGATCTTGGCCTGCAATTGTGGCTTTAACAGCCAGTGCAGAGGATGGAGTGTGGGAGAGATGCTTGCAATCAGGGATGAATGGGTTGATCTGCAAGCCGGTGGTGCTGCATGCCTTGAGAGATGAGCTTTATAGGGTCCTGCACAATACTTAGAGCAGAGGGTATTACTTGATTCTTTCTCCCTGGATGCCCCCATCTGGTTTCGATAATATCCATTGTTATACATCTCACATTGCATACTACACTTATGTATACAGGGTTCAAGATAGTGATTTTGGATTCAGCTTTGCGTCAACACACCATAGATGATACACTTAGAAACGAGCAACTAAATGCAGATAATTCGTTGATTCATTTATTTTCTATATTGCTGTTAAGAGGAGTTAGCAGGTGACAGCTTCTTCCCCTATACGGCTTTGGAAACAAGAAAAAGTTCTGGTTTTCATTAGCCTCAGGTAACAGAAATTAGTGAACAATGCATTATGGGGTCTAGTAGATTGTTTCTATGCTAATGCTTGTATAATTTCAAAGGAACAGAAATAGCAACATGTTCCTGATGTTTTAATTTCAATTACAAAGAGTAGAGTTGGTAGGCTCTCATAGTTTCTTCTTCTTCTTCCCTTTTTTTTTTGCATTTTGGTAATTTCTTTGAGGTCCTGCAGAGACAAATTGATGTGATATGATATAATAGATTGCGTAAATCTCTTTGGGTGAATACAATTTCATAGAAATTAGCTCCATTGGAGATTGATGCCTATTTTTCTTCAGAGAAACCACATGTTATTGCCGTGCATTCCCTTTGATGAAGAAGAAGACACTGATACCTGTGACATTGTTTTTGGTGCATCTCCTCATTGAGCTAGAATACTTTCTTAATGACTTAAATGATTCATGCTTGTCATTTCTAATGTAATGATTCTTTTCTGTACACCTAGAACCAACACACTTTACTGCACAAGAGCATTAATTTTTTCTTAAAAGTAGAGGACTCGCATATCTCTCGAGTAGAAAATCATGTTGGCCTGTAGAGACGGTGTTGGCGTGTAGGAAAATATTCATCTTTTTAATGTTAATATGAGCAGCAGTTGATTTGTTAGTGATATGGTTTATGTGGTACAAGTTGGGGGTGTTTCCCTTCTAAGAAACAAGCTTCTGGCACTCAACTAAGCTGTGAGTTGGATTTGATTGTGTGTTGACTGTTGGTCACTAGACATTGCTTCATGGACTATAAAGTGAGCAATGTCAGATAAAGATCACTGACTATTCTGTTTGACAACCAGGAATATAGATCTAT
The DNA here is from genome assembly GCA_038442645.1 of Agave tequilana. Taxonomy (NCBI): domain Eukaryota; kingdom Viridiplantae; phylum Streptophyta; class Magnoliopsida; order Asparagales; family Asparagaceae; genus Agave; species Agave tequilana. The sequence continues at coordinate 161,562 of JAVJIF010012107.1, read as the reverse complement.
TGAGGGGCCGTTTGTTTCGCGTAAAACTCCGTAATTCGTAAATGACTTACCACCCAGTTACAACTACGACGTTTGTTTGGACCGTAATTCGTAGAAGACTTACGTAACTCAACTAATACTCATTTGCAACCCAGTTACCACTCACTTACAAGTTACAACCCAGTTACAGTTAATTTTGTGGTCATACAAATTTGTAATATTTTTTATATTAATATTAAAATTTTTTAATATTTAACTTTTTTAATATTTATTTGTAGTATTAAAACTTTTAAAATCACCAAATATTAATTTTGTGGTCAACTTTTTCACTTACGACTTATACATTACGATAACCAAACACCGTAAAGTACAATACACTTTCTCACTTTACAATTTTATATTACTAACCAAACACCATAAAATTTACTTAGATGTAACTCATTTACAATTGTAAAAGACTTTACCAATTACAATTACGAATTACGGCCAGTTAGGACAACCAAACAGACCCTAGTATAGCCCTTTTCTCACATTCTTTAATGTGGATCTACACTTGAAATCTTTAGGGGCTGTTTGGCTGTGCTGCAAGTGCAAAGCTCACCTGCAGCAAAATAGATTGAAGCTGTTTGGTTGTCTTACAAATGGGAATTGGAATTGCAGGCCCATTTGCAGCGATATGGGTCACACAATGAGGGGCTTTTCTCTAACTGCAACTCATTGCAAGTGGGTTCAACTGCTGCATATTCATTTTGCAACATTTTACAAGTGGGAGGAGAGGGGGAAATCTGCAGTTGGCCTCTTTATTTCCCCATTTTCTCGCTCTTCAGTAGCTCTCTCTCTCTCTCTCTCTCTCTCTCTCTCTCTCAGAGATCCCCTTCGTTGCAACTGTTGATTTTTGTCCCTCTCTATCGCTACACCTTCACCGCTTTTGGCATCACTGAGATCTTCCCCCTCCGGCGGTCAGCGAGCAGCCTCCTCATGCTCCTTCCTTCTTGTTCGGTCAATTTCTTCGCCTGTAGCCTCGATCTTCCCCTTCCGCCCGCCATGAGCTTTTTTCTCGTGCTTCCCTTTCCTTGTTTGGTCACTTCCTCTCACTGCAAAGGTAGCCTCGATCTTCCACAAATTCTTGGTCGCATCCCTACAACACAGCAGATAATCCTCTTTCTCTCGCTACGAGGCCACAATGCAAATTCTTTAGCGGCTATTTATAGCTTCAATAATTTGGAGATGGGGAAGATGGAAAGCATAAATTACCCACCCAGTTTTCAATGCCGAGTATATCCGCTTGCTACAATTGTGGCCGACTGAGAAAGAGGGGCCAAAGCGATATCATAGATCAGGAGTCGTCTTCAGACAATTTTAAGATTAAGGTACTCACCGTAGCTCTCCTCTTAATTTACATTTATCTATCAATTTTTAGAATTCACAGATTTGATTAATGCGTGGGTGAGAGGATATTTTTGAATTAAAGTTGTTATGTTCATAGTTTAATTTAGGCTTTTTACTTGTAAATAGATGCATACATGTACTTGTCCTTTTTTTTTATTCTCTTAATTTTCAGTTTTTTTTGTGGATCCCCGCTTAGAACAGACTCACTTGTATGTCTGTATGTTGCGTTATCGCTCTTGATTGCTTGTGTTAGCCCTATTTTGTTTTAGTTTGGCGATGATCACACGTTAAACTAGTTATACACTAACAATTCCTTTTCTAGTATTTTGCATTTTGATTTAGATCAAAGCACATTAACGGAGGTTAGAGGGATCAGAGCTTAAATTGCAATATCAATTAAGGAGGTGGTGGCATATTTCTATCTCAACTTACTCAAGTTATCAAGACTATTCAAATTAAAGCTAGAGTGAAGAGCTAAAAATTGCAAAATCTATTGAAGCAAGAGAATTGAGTTAAAAATTGCTAAATCTACTTAATATTATTTTGTAAGTAAGAAGAACCAAGATTAGAAAACAATTTGGCAGTAGATTACATTTCCACATTTGCACATACATGTTTTGTTTTGGTATCAAGTGTGATTTCGATCAAGATTTATGAAATTGCCCAAAACTTTTAAATTGAGTTTAAAATGTCAATCTGAGCCTATTTACTTTGATTCTATGCTTATTGGAATTTATACAAATTTTCTCTAAAAGGCATTAAAATTAATTTTTTTAGAAATTGGGGTTTTGGATCGACTGTCAGAACTCAACGGTCGAGCGGATTGACTATTAAAATTTTAAACTGGGCAGCGCTCAAAGTTTCTAGATTGTCTACTAGAGGTCAGTGCTCTCGGCCATGACCCAGATCGACTGCTGGGGACGATCCAGTTCGTTAGCTAGAGTTCAGTGCTTTCGGCCATGAGCTGGTTCGTCCGCCAGGGACGATGTCGTTCGTCTGCTAGGGCCAGTTTTTCACCTCCAAGTCAATTTCCACTGCATAATGTAAATTTTTATCTTATTCACGATCAACCGTCACAGTTTATTCAAGATTACTTCGTAAAACTTAACTTCAACAAATATGTATTAAAACATTTAAAGTTGATGATTGAAGCTTAAAAAGTCGAATTCACGTCAAGCACTTAACAAGAAGACTTCATTTCAAATAAAAAGAATTACTGTATGTAAGTTAGAAGATTTGTTAAAACTTAAGATTATAAAATTGGTAACTCAAACTTGAATACACACACAAACTGCTTACTTGTTGGTTTGATGGAGTTTTCAAAAAGGTATATGCATATGCCCATTATAAAATGAATTTAAAGTAAAGTTTCTAAAAAAGTTTGTTTTTAAAAAAGTTGATTTTAATGAGTATTAAATCTCAAAAATGAGTTTTGTTATTTAAAATATGTTTGAGAGTTAATCCAGACATATTAGTGCTCAAAAGAGTTTAAAGAAACTTACTTTTTTTGATTTATGAGTTAAAAATGATTTAAATCAAGTTTTGAAAAGAATCAATAAAGCTGAACTATTTTCGACAGCTCTATATATAGCTTTTGAAAATGGATACTCAGGGGCACAAAGCCAAATTTGAGCTGAATCACTTTCGACAGTTCCGTGTACATTTTCAACAATATTTTCAAGAGAGCTCAGTTGATTGTAGAATTGACTCATTTTCGACAGTTTTATACATGTTTTTCACTAACTATCGAAAGCCATGTTCGACAGCTCAAAATCTATTTTGACAGCGTTTTTCAGTGAGTTCTAAAATTTACAGAATTGATCCATTTTCGACAGTTCTCTCTTTGAAAAATTAGCACGGTCGAAAGTGTTTTCGACTGTCAATACACAGCTTTAAAAATGAGCTTCTTAGTTTGAAAAATATAGCCGTTTGTGATCGTTACCTGTGAAAAGTCCCGCACCCACTTTCAACAGCTAATTGACTTTTCTCTGCTGATTTTTAGTAAACATTTTTAATTCGTTTTGCTATAAAGTAAAACTTTTACAGATGATTTTAAATCAAGATTTTAACATAGTTTTCATCAAGATTTACAAGAATTTCAAAGCTATTCTTTTTTCAATCTTTGAGAGAAAAATTTCAGAAGTTTTCTTGGGCCTTTCCCTTCTAATCTTTTTTGTTTCCTCACACACCTTTCTACTCTCTTTAGTGTCCTTACATACAACCTTGAGCTTTCAATTCTTGATATATATATATATTCAATTCTTGATATATATATATATATATATATATATATATATATATATATATATATATATATATATATATATATATATATATATAAGAAATGTATATCAGCCCGCGGGCTGAGAGTACTCTCTCAGCCTGCGGTGACGTGGCTCAATTTGTCACCTCACTAACTTGCGGCCCGCTTATAAAATTACCAAATACCCCTTATGAAAAGCTACTTTTTGTTTAACTTTCCTTATTGTTTATTATTTTTTTGCCCAAAAGGCAATTTTTGGAGCGCACGTTGTTAGACTTGTTTATTATTATTTTTTCCCCCTTTCTTTTTGCCGCTCTTTATATGATTTAGGTTATTGATTATAAATTATTTTTTTCCCCCTATTTCCTTACCTCTCTTTGTCAGATCTAGGTTCTCCTACATAGTTTATTTTTTTGTTTATATAATGTAGACAGAGACTTTGGTCGCAGTGTACATGGTTAATTGCGACCAAGGTCGCAATGTTGTTATTGATAAAGAGGGCCAGTATCTGCAATCTAGTGTCGCAGTACAATGACAGCGACTTAGGTCGCAGTACGTTAGGTAGGTGTTTCCTTTATATTAACACCCATATGTTGTTATTGACTAAGAGGGCCAATATCTGCAATATAGGGTCGCATTACAATGACTGTGAATTAGGTCGCAGTACGTTAGGTAGGTTTTTCCTTTATATTGACACGCATAGCGACCAAGGTCGCAGTGTTGTTGATTAATACTAAAGACCAGCAACTACGACCAAGGTCGCAGTGTTGTTGATTAATACTAAAGACCAGCAACTACGACCAAGGTCGCAGTGTATTTTATTAAGACTCGGCCAACAACTGCGATCAAAGTGATATATATTAAAAAAAAGTATGACTGCTTTAATTTAAAAAAAAGTCATATATATGCTTCATTTTAAAATTAACCTTAGAAAACAGATTCATATATATTAAAAAAAAACAAAATACAATTTTTAAACTTCTAATCCTCGTCATCACCTTCGTAATCAGATTCGTCGTCAAGAGTATGACTCTTTCGTCTTCCGTATCGCTTTCCATCCCTTCCTCCTCTTCAGTGACAATCTCCTCTTCGCTTTCTTCCTCTTCATTGATGTATTTTGGTTCACCAATGAACTCCCAGAACGGGTCGTCTGTATCAAGCTCATCCTCTGACCCATAGCGAGGCATATCTTCAGAACTATACATCCAATCATCATTAGATGATTGGTTTCTTTCCGGTGAAGACGGTGCAGAAGACATTTTTTGAATCTATTTTCTGAACAGTAAGAGTAACGAGTTTGAGCAAAAAATATTTAGTATGTTTGTAATCCTTTGCTGATGACCCTTTATATATTTTTAATCCCGGAATTCCAAAGGGTTTAAGCTCTCAAACCACGTGAATATCTCTCAAACTTATTTTCTACCTTTTCCCAAAAAATTGTATACTTCCTAGGTGACTGTTCAGTTATCCAAAACAGTTTAAAAGTTAATACACTATAACTTTAAATTACTTTGAACTCCAAAACAGTACATTATTGCGACCATAGTCGCATTGGGAACTGATAAATGATTAAGAAACTGCGACCATAATTTCTGAATGTTTTGTCCGATCTTCCTATGAATAATTAAATTGGTGTTTACATATATTATGCGACCACGGACTGCGACTATGATCGCAGTACCGCGACTATGGTCGTAGTACTTAACGAGAGCGATAGTATAATCACAGTTTACGTATTATTTTATATTCTTTTTTTATTCTTTATTTTTTGACTGTTGTCTGAATAAGGACTGATTCTATAGTCGCAGTTCACCGTATCTTTTTGTCTCAGCCGCCTATAACGTATGAATTATTTTTAATTATTGCATCCGTAGTAGGACTGCGATTATGGTCGCAGTGTTTAAGAGTAGCAGTCGCAGTTTGGATATGTAATTAAAAGAGCTTATAAGTTAATATAGTGAGAAAGAGACCTTACAAAAAAATAGAATTAAAAGCTTTTAAAAGAAGACAAAATATAATTGAATATCAGAAGATCAGGAAATCCTAATCCTCGTCATTATCACCATCATAAGCAGATGCATCGTCTTCATTCTTCTGCTCTTCCTCTTCATCACTTATTTCCTCATCATCTTCCTGTTTTTGAGGTTTTTTTGTTTCACCGATGAACTCCCAGAATGGATCGTCTCTATCAAGCTCTTCGTCCTACCCGTTGCTAGGAAGCGTGCCTACAGCATCAGAGGACATGCTTTCATCAAGCATGTCTCCGTCAAGTGGCAGAGGAATAATGTCTTCCTCACTAACCCACATGAAAAATTCATTATCATCATGAATAGGAGGATCAGTTAATACATTATTTGATGTAGTGAGATAGTCAAAAAGAGTGAAGACTAGACTAGTATCAGATTCACTAGAATATCCTGAAGACAAAGGACCGGTGGGGGAACGATTGAAGTTGAAATCTAAGTGTTCAGAGGAAGAAGATGGGGAAGACATGATTCAAGAATGATTTTTTTTTTGAAAGTTTTTGAAATCAAATTGAAAAGGAAGAGCAAAAAATATAGTTTTTTAGGTATGAGATAATATATTAGTATAAGCATTATATAAAGGTCAATATTGTGGAAGAACATGAATAGTAATAATAATTGTTACAGGTGATGTTTGAGTATGGTAAGAAGTGGTAAAAAAAAATTAAATATTTAATTGAAGATTTATTGCGGGAGAATCCGAAGTACAAATTAACTTTTTATAGAATTGTTTGCCTATATCTTTAGATTACGTATGGTGCACATCTTTCTTTTCCGAGATTAACATTAGTGCATCTCTTTTTTCTAGACTGTTGTTGTATCACGGTAGAAAGAATATTAATTACTTCATTTAATTCAGTGTAATTAATATAGTAATTTTTATAAGATTTGATATACGCGAATTGATCTCAGGGTCGCATGGCTAATCCACCCTAGTCGCATATTAAAAATCTTTTACATAAAGCATGGGAAAGAATATTGCGACTTTAGTCGCAGTACCGAAGGAGGTCGCATTGTTGTACGATAGAATGTGACTAGGGTCGCAGATGTTATATAAAGAAGTTTTTTGTTATACAATGACTGCGACTAGTGATTGCGACTGTGTCGCAGTTGTCATATAAAATTGAAATTATATTGTATTAGGTCGCATAAAAACGTTTTGTTATACTATGAGTGCGACTAGTGACTGCGACTGTGTCGCAGTTATTATATTGTATTAAGTCTGCGACCATGGCATGTTTTTTAATTTTCAATGCTTCTGCTTATTTTACATTATATTGATCCAATTTTTTAATTATATTTTTTTGATGTATTAAATTATCGAATTTTATAACTGTAGATATATTCAACTGAAATTTTTGTTTGTTCATGACTTTATTCCACTTTAGAATTAAAAAAGGGTATTTTTGTCAATTTGTTTCACGATTGTTTAGGCGGAATTTTTTTGATTTTTTTGGCGCCAACACACTGCGGCCGATGTGTGGCATAAATTCAGCCACGTCCCGCCGGCTGAGAAACTCTCTCAGTCTGCAGGCTGAGGTACAGTAACCCCATATATATATATATATATATATATATATATATATATATATATATATATATATATATATATATATATATATATAAAATTTGTGTTTGTGAGAGTTTCTAGTGATCAAGTAAGATCACAAGTCTTGTCACTTTATGTTGTGGTGAAAGAGATTATTGGAGGAGTTGAGGCTCCGAGTCGATTCTGCAGAATATTGTTGTAAGAGTTGCGATTCCGAGTAGATCTTTCAGGATTTGTTGCTGTAGGAGTTGAGGCTCCAAGTCGATCTTGAAGGATCATTGTTGTAAGAGTTGCTGCTCTGAGTTGATCTTGCAAGATCATTAGTGTAAGCGTGATTTCACTTTCGCAAGCTAGTCATTAGTTCTTATTTCTCCCCAAAACCTGGAGACAGGGACATAGATGAAGTGCATCAAATCTCGAGAATATTTTCTTCTGTTTGCAGAGTTTGCTCGTTCTAATTTTCTCTTACTTTATCTTGCTTATAACTCTGCTCATTATTGCTTATTGTTGAATATAGTTTTATTTTTTGCAGATTATTTTAATTTTTATATAGTTGATTAGCATCACCTATTCACCCCCTCTAGGTAATTTTCACTAACAAAACTCATTAGTAGCTTAACATATAGGTTAGTACACATCACCAAAATCCTTGGAATTACAAACTAAAAATCACCTAGAGGGAGGGGGGGTGAATAGGTGATTATGCTAATCTAGTGAACTAAATGCGGAATTTAAAGTCTAATTGTAATTACACTAAATGCAACCAATAAGTGATGCACACACAACCAAGCCAAGCATATAACTATGAATGATCAATATGAAATAATGCAAGGCACAAAGTAAAGAGAGAGAAAGAGTAAGAGTCAATGGATCAAGCGCAAACAACAAGATTTGTTTCGAGATTTGAGCACCCAGATCTACGTCCCCGCCTTCACCCAGAAGGATTTCGAATCCACTAGCTTGTCCACAAAAGACTCCCACACAGGGAACCTCCACCGAGGATTTGGGGCAATACAATCACAAGGAGTACCCAACTTCTCTCTTTACAAACACAACCTCCTCCTTGAGGCAAAGCACCAAGCCAACAAACAATCACCTCACAACTTGAGGGATTAGCACAAAGCTTACACAAGGATCACCTCACACCTTGAGGGATACAACCCAAATGCACAACCTCTTCAACACAATGAGGGAAAGGCACAAAGCCAAGTAAAGATTGGGTTTACAACTTGGTGGTCTAAGAAACAACCACAAACAATCTCTTTTCCCACACAAAGATCCTATAGAATAAGAAAGTAGATGTAGCTCAAGTGTGGAGAAACCAAAGGAATAGAAATCAAAAGCTCAAAGAAAATCTTTGGGAAAAACTAGAAACTAAGATGAAGAAGATGAATCAAAATCTTTTCCCAAAACTCTTTCTTGATTTTCCAAACCCTAGCAAAATACCAAATAGATTGTTCAATTTAAAGCTCAAAAACTTCTTTTGATTGCTGTGAAAACACTAGAGAAAGCTCAGAAAATTCGTCCAAAAATTCTTAGAGAAAACTGGCCATTAATGGGGTATTTATAGCCCATTTAAAAATATAGCCGTTGGCAGCAGATCCTGCCAAAAATGAACCACCGGTCGACCGGTCGGTCGATCGTCCCCAGAACCAGAGAGCAACGGCTCTTTAGCCGGTCGACCGCTCGGTCGACCGGGAATAAATAGAGAGCAACCTGCTCTCAGTCGGTCGACCGTGCGGTCGACTGGCTTATGGGGCAGCCAGCGTGCACGTATCCGTGCACGTCAGTCGACAGTGACGGTCGACCGGCTTCTTGGTACGGTCGACCGTCCGGTCGATCGACTTAGCCTGGCAGCAGCAGTTCAGGTTAGAAAAACATGTTATTTTTAATCCTAAAAATTCCATAAAAATCTCTAAAATTACACAAAAATAGTTTTATCATTTTATAATGAAATATAAACTTGTGTTAAAAATTTCAACACAAATTTCAAACAATATGGACCATTTTTGTGTTATAGAAATTTTGCCAAAAACCAAAAACCGTATTTTCGAAAACTTGAATTTTTGAATAGAAAATACGTTTTGTCCAAAACTCATCCAAATACAAAAACATGATATTTAAATACTTTGAAGCATGATGCATATGGACATAAGTCCAATATACATGAAACATATATATATCCATGTTTTTGACTTTAATTCTAAAAATACGTTTTGTTGGAACACAAAACCTAAAACACATGATATATATATCAAACTAAGTTTGTCTAAGTAGTTGAAGCATGCATGTATATAGAACAAATCTAATATACATTAAACCATGTAAACTTATTTTGATATAATATCTATTCATGAAACCAAGATCGGTTAAACCAAAAACAGAAAAACCGAAAACCAAAACATGAAACGTGTGTGTTGTGAACTTGAGCATATCATACTATTCTAATCTTTACAATTTGAATCTAAATACAAAACTAAACTATGTACCGAAGTCTTCTTTAGAGCGCCGTCTCCAAGTCGACTCGATCCAAAACTCCTTGATCCACCGAGCAAGTGCTATAAATGATCTTTGACGCTCGGGCTCTTGAATCAACATGTGAAAGCTTCCAAATCATCTTGTTGAAGCTAATCACCAAGTAATAACTTGATTAATGATCTGAAACTAAAATCATAAGATTATTAGTACGCATAACTACATGAGTTAATCATCATCAAAACTAGAGTGGAAGGCCTTTGGGTCAACACAAACGTTTTATTTTAAATGCTAACTATAACTTGGAAAAATTTGAATCAAATTAGATATTTTATTGGATACTCCACTTCTAGTAAAGTTTATCGTACTTTCTATAAACATACTATGGTGATTGAGAAATCAATTCATAATTTTTTTTATAGAGACTAACAATTTGAATCGAAGAAAAGATGACGATAAGACATGTACATTGCCGGACGCTTTGAAGAAGATGAATCTTGTTGACACAAATAAAGATGGAGAGGATATTCAATCCCCTAAAGAGCAAGAAATGATAGATTCTATTCCTGATTTGCCCAAGGCATGGAGATTCCTCAAAGATCATTCAAACGAACAAATTATTTGTGATGCATCAAGAGGAGTAAAGACTAGAGCTCAAGCTCAAAGTGAATGCGGTGACTTAGTCTTCCTATCTCAAGTAGAAATTAAAAATATAAATGATGAACTTGATGAGTTTTAATTTTTGACAATACAGGATGAATTAAATAATTTGAAAGAAATCGTGTTTGAGAGTTGATTCCTAGACCTAAGAAGTGTTTCACTATTAGAACAGATGGGTGTTTAAAAATAAACTTTATGAACATGACATATTCACTAGGAAACAAGGCTAGACTTATTGCCCAAAGTTATAATTAAGAAGAGGGCATTGATTATGATGAAATTTTTGCACCGGCAACTCAACTAGAAGCTATTAGAATGCTTTTAGTTTTTGCAAGTTTAAAAAGAATTCCTTTTCAAATGGATATTAAAAGTATTTTTTAAAAATGGTTTTATTGTAACCCCTGCTCCCCGGTGTACGTATCACTGTATCGGTACGCAATACGACGTACAAAAATTGAGTTGACCTCCATAGTAGTCCGATTGAGCCGATTTCAGTTTCAAAAATCATTTTCTAATATTTTAGATTTTTCAAGATTTTCTGAAATTTTTTCTGGATTAGTTTGGAAAATCTCTTTAGTCGGTGTCGACCAATACCGATAACCGGCTTTACGATTTTTATTTCACAAATGGAGTAGAATTTTGAGAATCGGCTTTCATCATGTGTCTTAGAATCGTATTCTCTGCGTTCGGGTATTTTTGGAGATTTTTCTGAATTTATCAAAATTGGGCCAAATCGGTGTCGCCCGGTACCGGCGACATCTTCCAGGATTTTTAATTGACAAATCAGATTGAATTTCGCCAAACCGTTTTCATATTACGTCTCAGAATAATATTCTCTATTTTCTGTAATTTTTGGGTACTATTCGGAGCTGGTCGAATATTAGGCCAATATTATAATATTAAAATATTATTTTTTTAATCTTTTTCTTTTCTTTTCCTTTCCCTTCTTCCTTCTTCTACACGATTCTTTCCCCCACCGCCTTCAATCACCGCCTTCCTCTCTCTTCTTTAAATTCTCTCTCTCCCCTAATTCTCTCTCTAATTATTCAAACTCTCTTTCTCTTTCAAACTCTCTCTCTCAAACCCTCTCTCTCTCTCTCTCTAATCATCTCTCTCTCCCTCTCTATGCTGCAGACACCCAAAGAAGGGGAGGGGACGACCCGCAGCCGCCGCCGGCCGCCGCCCCCGGCCGGCGCCTCCCCAAGCCGGCCACCCTCTCCTCCTCTTCTTTTCCTTCTTTCCCTTCTTTCCTTTTTCTTTCCTTTTTCTTCCCCTGTCAACCTCCCCTCCCTTTCTCTATTTCTCTCCCTCACCTTCTCTCTCTCACTTGCTCGGCTGGGCCGGGACCGCCGGCGGCGGCCGGGATTGCCGCCGGCAGGTCGGCCGGCGCCGCCGGCCAGCTGGGCCGGCCGGCCGGCCCGCGCTGGGGCAGCTGCAGCAAGAAGCTGCTGCTGCTATGGGTTTCTCTTATTGGGTTTGGGTAGAACCCAAACCCAATAAGCTTATTGGGTCAATAGTAAACCCAAACCCGTTAACCCATTTTCCTATAAGTCAAATGGGTTGGGTCGTGGCTCCAAACCCGACCCGTTAACAGCCCGAACCCGCATTCAAACCCATTACAGGTAATTTTACAGAAACCCCCTAATAATTTATCTTATATACAAGTGATATATTTTTATTGCATATTTAACCCATTTTTGTTACATTTAGTATTCGGGCGATATCTGGAGCATCCGGACTCCGATTTGGACGATTCTAGTCCGTTGCGATCGTGGGAAAGAGAGCTACATTCTCGTAGCCAGTTTGTGAGTATTTTTATTTTATAAATTGTCTTTTTATCATATTGATTGAACTTGGTTGCTTTATTTAAATAAAACATGATACCAGTAAAATAATCTGGAGACAATATTAAAACACTGTCATCACCACTGTACTTAGAACATGCCTGATACCTAATAAACGTAGAGTGTGACACTGGATACCTATTAGGTAATGTTCATGGACCATTGACACTCGGTCACTAGTTCACCATATTCGAAGACACTATTATTTCATGTAGTATATAACAGTTAGATAACTATCATCACCTGTATACTGATCCACGGTACTCGATACAATATCACGAGATAGGAATGTTGGACACCGTTATTTCGTGCACTGGTATCATAATTACACGGCTACGATAGTTCACTAGACATGACATTCCATTATACACTGAGACACAGATAGCTTACACGGATTCTTGCTCTACATAGATAATCCACTGATACACGGATATCCCACTGCATGACGTACCGCCTTTCATATTATTATTCTCATTGTTACACGGATGCTCGACACACAGTGATCTCATGTTCACACATCATTGTGACATATGCTCACCGCACGAGTGTACATGCATGTATTGTTTCTATCTTCTTGTCATCATCGTACATATGACCTGTATAATTGTTCCATGTTACCATATTCATGTTCTATGATTGTTTCATGTTACTGATATGGATATTCTCGATACTGGACTTGAGAGCTGTTAATATGCGATATGTGGAATCCCACATCTATTGTTCCCGTTTCTCATTATATTGTTCCCGTTATATTGTTCTCGTTTCTCGTTATATTGTTTTATGCTATCAACAGAACTCAGGTCCTGTTATCATGTTACCCATATCATATATTGTATTTGTTCTTGTTACATTGTATACTGGACATATCAAATCATAAAGCTAACTGGGATATGGGGAGACTTGACGGTTGATTAGATCTTATCGGGTGATGTACTGGATCCATATTGTTCTCCCACTGCAGGGGACGGTAGTGCTACCTACCAATTGCTCCATGAGCTCTCGTTACTTGATTCATGCTCCCCTCTTAGCGGAGGTCCCTGGTCTCAGCAGCCAGGGGTTTGTTTAAGGCCGTGATCCCGGGTATGCACGGGATACATCTACCCGATAAGAACTCCTCGACCACGGTTTCCAATTAACATAATAAAATAGTATACACCATAGGGACATCGGGAACACTTGTTATTTGGTCACTCTCTCATTTGGATAATGGTACCCGTAGGGCATGTCCGGATGGGTTCGACTAGAGTGCGGGCTCCAGTATGAACTACTAGTGGTATGGGACACTGGAAGAGATTGATTAAAATACCAGGTGGTACTGATTGCTACTATTGTAGAAATTACCTGACTTTGACATGATTTGCCTGATACATGTTTAGTTGTACTTGATTATTGTTCCTGATCATTTATCCGCTATCGTATTACATGTATACTCTGTTATTTTACCTGGTATATGTTACCCTTTCCGTGATGGTAGACTACGCATGTTCTGCAGTGCATATATTTTATGTTCTGTATACCTTGCAGACATCATTACTGTATATGCACAACACCTTAGTGTGGTTATATTGCATATGCCCATCTGCATGTCCACTTCTATCACGTCACCACTAGCATGTTCATTTCTATTACGCCACCACTAGACAACATTATTTATGATATAAACTGGATACGACCATAGACCTGACCTGATGATAACCGGTTAGGTAGTGATGGTATTAAAAGCTAACATGCTTATATCTTTCATGTTTAGATACTTCTGCTGCTACTTATATGCTTATTATATGCTTAGGATATGGTATCACTATTACAACAGCATGTCTTATCTATTATTATTGTGCTTGTTAATCTATTATTATTGTGCTTGTATTATTATAGTACATATTATTGCCTCCATTTTACCACTCACTAGGTCGCTTTCTGACGACCCTGGGTTTGCATGCCCAGGTTGGAGATCCGAGTTATCGTATTGTCAGATAGTCCATTGGAGTCACATAGGAGACTCACCATCGAGATCCTTTATAGGTATCTTTGTGCTTTGTTCCTGTTATCTCTTTTATCCCTGTTTTTATATCTGTTATGATCGCTAACCCCTTTCTGCAGGTATTCTTGTACCTCTTTCCTGCTGGACCCCCTTATCTATATGGAGGCTATGTCCTGTACTGAGGCTTAACGTACGCGTGAGTGTGTTCACCTCACGTATGTACGTCGCCATAACGTCTCCGTATCCTTGGGATCGGGGCGTTACATTTATAAAGGAGGAAATATATGTTGAACAACCTTCACGTTTTGAGAATCATGAATTTTCGGATCACGTTTTTTTTTTTTGGCCGCGGCATGCCACAAAATTGTATCGTATGCTAGTTAGAGAGTTAGTGAACTACTACGATCTATTGGAGAAAGTTCTTTATGGGTTGAAGCAAGCACTTTGGTATGAAAGACATTCTAATTTTCATTGTGAAAATGATTTTGTTAAGAGTAAAATTGGTTACGACTTACTTCTAAAAGTCAAAGATAATGAAATGCTACTTGTACAAATTTATGTTGATGATATTATCTTAAGTGCTATAAATGAATCTCTTTGTGAATATTTTTCAAATATGCAAAAAGAGATTGAAATGAGCATGATAAGCTAGCTTAACTTCTTCCCTGGCTTATAATCAAGCAAACCAAGGAGGATATCTTCATAAACCAAGAGAAGAATATCAAAGAACCTGTCAAGAACAAATTTCAAGATGCCAAGACAAAAAGATACCGATGTCAACTAAACTTGATAAAGATGATAAAGCTAAAAGTGTAGACATGACAGTCTATAGAGGTATGATCGTAACTTACTTTATCTTAGCGCTAGTAGACTCGATATAATATTTAGTGTATGCTTGTGTACTAGATTTTAAGCTTCTCCTAAAGAATTGCATTTGCATGCAGTTAAGAGAATAATTAGATATGTTAATGAACATCTAGTTTTGGCTTATTTTATTCTAAGCATACATCTTTTGATTTGATTGGATATTGTGATGCAGATTTTTCGGAAGCAAAGTAGACCGCAAAAGCACTAGTGACACATGCCAATTTTTAGGACATGCTCTTGTTTCTTGGTCTAGCAAGAAACAAAATTGTGTGGCTTTTTCCACAACGGAAGCAGAGTAAATCACGGCCGGTTTAGGTTGTACTCAAGTGTTATGGAAGAGACAAACTTTGATTGGTTTTGATTTGAAATTTGATACAACTCATATTGTGTGATAGCACTAGTAATAAAAATTTGTCTAAAAATTCTATCATTCATTCTAGAACAAAATATATTAATATGAGTCAGTATTTCTTAAAAGACCATGTTGAATGCGGTGACATCAAACTTGATTTTGTGGATACTAAGAATCAACTTGCAGATATTTTTACAAAACTATTACCAAAAAGATCAATTTGGTTCTATCTGAAGGCAATTGGGAATGTGTTCTCTTAATTCTTGACGTAACTTGATTTTCTATGATTTTATGATAGAATCCTTTTTTTCTTGTTAATCATTTGAATGATTCATTGTGGATTTTTTGTGGTTTTTTTGTATTTTTTTGAATTTTATTGAAGACTAAAATATGATCTTGTTCACATCTGGATTAACTGCTGAAAACTGTCAGTCGATCAGATTGATGACTGAGTTTTTTTTTTTGTGTGTGTGTAAAAGATTTAAAGGCATAGTAAGATCAACCATCCAAATCTGTGGGACGACCAAATTGATGCATAACCTTTTCTCACTTTCATTCTTTTATGATATCATGTGTAAGGTAAATTACTTGATTTTTGAATATTCGATTGAGATTTATAAAAAAATTATATATATATAATCATATTTAAACATTTGGATTTATGGGGATTTTCATAATTTCATGAATTTTTATTGATTTAGCTTCTTCCTGACTGGAAAGCCAGAGTTTTTGATTTTGAATTAAAGATTTTGGATATATTCATAAAGAGGAGAATGTATTGATTGCGCTTCATTTACATCATATGCTTATAGTGCGAGTACATCTTGATGATATTTTCTTTACTTATATTAATAAATTTCATGCTAGAACTTATTTTTGGTATATGCAAAATGTATTCATGATGAGTTTTATAAGAAAAAATTCTTTCTTGAAATTTCAAACTCTGCTACCCAAATGTGAGAGACTTATTTCTATGGAGAAGTATGTCTAGGACTCTTATAAAATTTTAAGTTAGATAGTACTTAAACTATTGGATGTTCAAGTTTTACTAAACTTAAAGAAAATTTCATATTATATTTAACATCATATTTTATGTAACCTTTCATGATTTTTATTATGATATATTTTCTTATTTTTATTATGGGATTTTTGATAATTTTCTAAATTCTTATGACTTTATTTGCTGTATTTCATGATGGTCCAATTCCAATTTTTTTAGATTCATACAATTCACTTTTCGTATTCTGACTACCACTCATTCTCGGTCGAGCTAAATTCTAGTTCTTTTTGAGAGATTCATCAACTTACTCATAAGTTTCGTACCTAATTCCTTTCAACGAGTTCTCTCTCAAAATTCTTAAAGATATATTCACATTTGTCAACTCTTTGTAAAAGAGGAGGTAGCAAGCTGTATCCACATCTCATTAGAGCTTACCCATTGGTCATGTCCTGTTTGAATTGGATTATACAAATCACTTGGTTCATAAATGACTATATTCATATAATAGTTTATAACTTACAAAATACCCGTGGTAACATTATTGATAATGACTTTTTTAAGTCATGAAGTTTTATAAATTTGACTATTTACCTTTCTTGACATCTCATTTTATCCACACATATTCTTTTATGTTAATAATACGGAAACTTACTGATTGAGCTTAACATGACTCTTCTACTATCTATTTATTTCATTTGTACTACTGTATTTTAATTATGGTCTTTTACTTATTAATAAAATTTTTGCTTGATATTTGCCGTATTTTATTTTTCACATGACCTTATTACTATTTTCATCTATATCTGTGTACTTATTAGTGATGTTTCCTTTTTCGTACTTTGAAAATTGTGTTTATTTGATGATGGTTTGTACTTTAAAAGCAATTATGTCTCTTTTAATCCATGGTGATCTTGAAAACAATTATGTTACCAATTTGTACTTATTTCTACTTACACTTTACTGATTTGTAATAGCCTATTTATATGTTTAATTTCTATTTATGTGCATGTGATGGATTCTATGATAGGTTGGACTTTCTTGATGGATTCTATGTATGTGATAGATTACATGATGGCTTTATGGATGTATTTTTGGATATATCGTGATATATTATGGTTTAATGTGAAAATTGTGATATATGCATCCCCTCTTGATAACGCCTAAAGGGGGAGAATATTTGTGATAATATAATGTGATATATATATATGGGCTTAATGTACCTCAGCCTGCAGGCTAAGAGAGTTTCTCAGCCTGCGGGACGTGGCTGAATATATGCCACATATCGGTCACAGAGTGTGGGCGCCAAAAAAATCAAAAAAATCCCGCCTAAACAATTGTGAAACAAATTGACAAAAATACCCCTTTTATATGACGACGGCGACTTCTAGCATTGAAAAGTAAAAAAAAATATTCCATGGTCGCATACTTAATACAGAATAAAGAATACCGGAGGAACATGCTATTGTATAGCAATGCGACCTCCTTCAGTACTGCGACCAAAGTCGCAAACTTCTTTCTCATTACGATGGTGATGACGAGGATTAGAAGTTTAAAAAAATTGTATTTTGTTTTTTTTAATATATATAAATCTGTTTTCTAAAGTTAATTATGTGAATTATATTTTTTACTACTATGTCTTGGTTGAAAATGCTGTACAATTGTTACAAACCTTCATTTTAAATATTTTACGCTAAACGAATATACTGCGACCATGGACGCAGTTAATAATTATATTACTTCACCCTTATAAATTTTTAAAATGAAAGGTTGCGACATTGGTTGCAGTTGTTGGACGCAGACTTAATAAATACACTGCGACCTTGGTCGCAGTTGCTGGACTTTAGTCTTAATCAACAACAACACTGCTACCTTGGTCGCAGTTGCTGGTCTTTACTCTTAATCAACAACATCACTGCGACCTTGGTCGCAGTTGGTGGTCTTTATAAATAATCAACAACAACACTGCGACATTGGTCGCAGTTGATGGCCGCAGTCTTAAAAAAATAATCTGCAATCTTGGTCGCTATTGCTGGTCTTTAGTCTTAATCAACAACAACACTGCGACGAGGTCAACAACAACACTGCGACGAGGTGACACGTCACCGCAGCAGTTGCTTAGTCGCAGTCTTTCGTCACAGTGTCGACCCTGGTCGCAGTAGTTACTGTTTGCAATGTATCTTATGAGACCTTGGTCGCAGTGTCATCTATGGTCATAGTTGTTTTGTTTGCAATGCATGGCTGCGACCAAGTTCGTAGTTTATTAAAAAAAACAAATATGCTTTTTATTTATGTCCAGGCATTTATCTCCAGGCATGTGCAAATGATACAAAACGATCTCTTATACAATAAAATTGAGTGTTACAATATAGCAGTACAAAGAAGACTAAACATCAAAAAAATCCACTGTTGACTAAGAGCAGTGGTGTTATTGAGGTCTTTTATTTATGTCCAGACATTTATCTCCAGGCATGTGAAAATGATACAAAACGCTCTGTTATACAATAAGATTGAGTGTTACAAAGAAGACTAAACATCAAAGTAGCCAGAAGACTAAACATCAAAAAGCCAAGAAGAGCCCTTGTTGACTAAGAGCAATCTTCTTCTTGAGGTCTGGTGGCAGCAGAATCCTCCGATTTCAACTGACCCTCCAAAGTGCCGGGATACGATCTTTCGTTTATGAACATCTCTTCACCAGAAGGTTATCCAGTGAGCATGGAGTTTCCTCGATGTCACTTCTGGGGTAAGAGAGGGAGAGTGAGACCTCACAAGGTATGCTACCCACCATTATATCCACCACATCCCCCGCCGCCATACCCACTCTGACCATCCGTTATCAGCAAGCTTGACTGGTGCATCAAGTCAGAGCAGATCTCGGTGAGGCTTAAGTCCTCGTCAGGGATCATGACTTCTTCCCTTGTGAACGACGAGGACCATGACTTCTTCCCTTATGGACGAACATCGATCAAGTTCGTCCATAGAGTCATCTTCATCCATGGAGGCAGGCCCCTGTTAGAGACTCTGAAGAAGGCGGAAATTCTCAGAGCAATTGCTCTCGAAAGAAAACAGTCTAATTATTGGCTGTTAAAGGGAGAGGGTGAGCCCTATTTATAGGCAGCCCATAATAACCATAATTAATGGTTCATTAATCAGAATCGTCGGCATTAATGGTCTCCAACCGCCAGCGCCGGTTTGGCATTAAAAGACATTAACGCCTAAACCCAATGAAGAGCCGCTGCGTGGACAACCGCTTCGGGAAACAACGAATGGTGCGGGGTTCGTCAACATAGACATGACGTTAAAAGATCTCATAAAATCTTTATGACAGGTTGCGTCTCACGGACTGACTCCAAGTCGCATCAGACAACAGACAACTTTTCATTTTTCATTTAGATTCAAAAAATGACTTAATCCAAAACAACTTTTAATAAAAACAACACTTACTTAACGTACTGCGACCAAAGTCGCAGTCTATGTAATGCAACCCTAGATTGCAGTTGCTAGCCATCTTTATCAATAACAACACTGCGACCTTGGTCGCATTTAACCATGTACACTGCGACCAAAGACTTTGACTAAGGTCGCAATTTAAATGTACAATGCGACCAAAAACTCTGACTACATTATATACAAAAAATGAATTACTTAACGTACTGCGACCAAAGTCGCAGTCCATGTAATGCAACCCTAGATTGCAGTTGCTGGCCATTTTTATCAATAACAACACTGCGACCTTGGTCGCATTTAACCATGTACACTGCGACCAAAGACTTTGACTAAGGTCGCAGTTTAAATGTACAATGCGACCAAAGACTCTGACTACATTATATACAAAAAAATGAATTACTTAACGTACTGCGACCAAAGTCGCAGTCCATATAATGCAACGCTAGATTGCAGTTGCTGGCCATCTTTATCAATAACAACACTGCGACCTTGGTCGCATTTAACCATGTACACTGCGACCAAAGACTTTGACTAAGGTCGCAGTTTAAATGTACAATGCGACCAAAGACTCTGACTACCTTATATACAAAAAAATGAATTACTTAATGTACTGCGACCAAAGTCGCAGTTCATGTAATGCAACCCTAAATTGCAGTTGCTGGCCATCTTTATCAATAACAACACTGCGACCTTGGTCGCATTTAACCATGTACACTGCGACCAAAGACTTTGACTAAGGTCGCAGTTTAAATGTACAATGCGACCAAAGACTCTGACTACCTTATATACAAAAAATGAATTACTTAACGTACTGCGACCAAAGTCGCAGTCCATGTAATGCAACCCTATATTGCAGTTGCTGGCCATCTTTATCAATAACAACACTGCGACCTTGGTCGCATTTAACCATGTACACTGCGACCAAAGACTTTGACTAAGGTCGCAATTTAAATGTACAATGCGACCAAAGACTCTGACTACATTATATACAAAAATTAAACTATAAAGTAGAATTTTATCGCAGGCTGAAAACATTGATCTGAAAAGATTTTATATTTTCAAAAAAATTTATCTCAGGCTGAAAAGGAGAAACTAGATCTTTCAAAAAAGAGGTAAAGAAATAAGGCGAAAAGTAATTTATATCCTATAAAGAGCGGCAAAATAAAAGGGGGAAAAAATAATAATAAACAATAAGGAAAAGTTATCATAAGGGGTATTTGGTAATATAACTTCTCCCTAAAAGCGGGCCGCAAGTCAGTGAGGTGACAAATCGAGCCACGTCACCGCAGGCTGAGAGAGTACTCTCAGCCCGCGGGCTGATATACATTTCTCTCTCTCTCTCTCTCTCTCTCTATATATATATATATATATATATATATATATATATATATATATATATATATATATGATACATAATGTGATATTGATAACGCAATATTGGTGATGATACTATTTGTGATACGTAATGTGATATTGGTGATGACATATGTATCAATTGGTGATATCTGGTAAAAATGAAATAAATTGTCAAATTAAAATAATTTAGAAACTTTGTTCTGAGCAATTTCATTTGTACTAGGGGTGAGCAGAGTTCGGTTATAACCGAAATAACCGACCAAAACCGAAACCCGAACCCGAACCGAACCGAACCGCTCTAGTTCGGTTCGGTTTCGGTTTTGTGTTTCAAAAACCGAACTCGGCCGAACCGAACCGAATCTCTTACCCTATATATCACCCCACCCATTTCAATTTAGTGAATCATATAGTTCATAACAAAAACTAATGAAAACTTATCTCATTACTTCTAACATTACCATCTTTTTTATGTTGAATATGTGAAAGTTATGTTAAGTACACCATCACAATTAAGAATAATATTTATATTAATATAGTTTCTTTTTTTTTCATTCTTGCCATTAAAAGTTAGTAATAATTATGTGAGTTTTGATATAAGAGCCCAAATATAGCGTAAAAGTTTTAGAATATAAAATTTTTAATTCACATGGAAAAATATTGGCCTAACCGAAAAAACCGAAAAACCGAACTGAACTTAGTCGGTTCGGTTCGGTTCGGTTACTAAGTCTAATCGGTTCGGTTCGGTTTTGTAAAAATTAGCAAAAACCGAACCGAACCGACCGATGCTCACCCCTAATTTGTACTACTGTATTTTAATTAAAATACATAATTTGACATATGTACTTGTCAAATTCTTTTCAATAGAATGACAGGTCAATTCCTTGTCAAATTCTTTTCATTTGTACTACTATATTTTAATTATGGTCTTTTACTTATTATTTCATTTGTACTAATGTATAGCATAAGAAAAGTCTTTTAAACCTAAAAAGATGCTATCAAAGTTTCTAAATATGAACTAAGAATAATCATGAAAAAGTGCAACCCTAAGTTAATTTAACTTAATTAATTATTCATCTTCAAGAATTATCAATTTAATCTTAGGGATTCTAATTAGTATGGATTTCAATCAGTTCATCTTTTAGACTAAACTTAGTTGATCGAGAGATTAGCAAACTACAAGTTAATTTAGTTATTCATATTTTATTATTTTAACAAGATTTATAATGAAGAAAGAAAGTTGCATAAGAAAGAAAAGAAAGCAAATAAAAGAAACTAAAGTAATAAAACAATTAAATTGAAAAATAAGAGAGATAAAAAGAATAATGAACCTTTATTAATGGATGTCACCGACCAATTACAAGTTCTTCTTCTTCTTCAAAAATCTTCTTTTCCAAATAGAAAGCAAAATAATACAAAACAATTTAGAAAATAAAATGGCTAAAAAAAAAAAATCCTATACTCAATCTCTGAGATGCCTCTGCTCTGTTGCTCTTCAGGGGTATTTATAGGAGATTTGAGAAGTAGACTCCCAGTACAACACCCTCCACCAAAACTCGACGCACATGACCCCAGAATTGTCGCATTTTCGCGACCAAAAAGGGGAGGCCGCGTCACGTTTGTGGGATCTGGTCACGCGTTTTGACGCGTAGCTTCATCTCGTCGAGATCTATCTTCGGAATCATCATTTGATCACAAAAATTTATAATATCTTCTATCTCTAGGTAACTTGAGAAGCAAATTACATCCAAATCTGAATTTAGTTTGGATTCTCTTTCTCTTTTCAAATCAATTTCATTTTATCCCCTTTATCTTCTAGGACTTGTGGTGCAAGCAACCAAAATTTGGATAGGAATTCACCTCTGTATTTAATTGGGATGAGGATTCATCTTGTTCTATTGTTTCTCTCCTCTAGATTTTAAATTAAATAAATATAAAACCCAAATTTAAATAGGATAGAGAAGATGTTTCCTTTATCTTCCTAATTAATCTTCATTTTCATGATGATTTTGGGCTTCTGGGCTTCTTTTGGGTTTTCTCTTGGATTATGGAGGTCTGCACAGCGCTAAATAATAAATAAATTAAATAATAATATTTTAACAAAATTAAGCATGAAAATGTGAATAATAATATGCTTTAATGATGACCAATCACACCCCCACACCTATCTTTTTGCTCGTCCTCGAGTAAAAATAAAAAAAAACTAATCTAACTATCCTAATATCACTTTCATAGGAATCACGATTGCACTTAGCATGTGCAACAAGCCATTAAACTTTTAAGTTACCCCTAGACGACGAGTGTTGTCTCGTAAGGGGTTTCAGTGGATTAAACACACAAAATTCATAAAGAATTAAAAATAAAATATTAGTATTTTTGAAATTCTATTTTAAAAGAGGAAAAATATTTGAAATATCTTTGTAAAAATTAAGCAATTTATAAGTTTTTAGGATTGCTAAACTGATCATTCTTATACTTACTCTTTATTCAAATATTTATTTATCAATTTAGGTTAAGATTCAAACATAATTTCTCATCGAGTCTATTATCTTTACCCTAAGTTATATGCATCTTTGTAAGCGTGAATTTTTTTACTTGGGATTCTTCAATTTCAACTCTCATGCCTTATACATTTATTACTTTTCTTCTTTATTTTTTGTAAGAAGTTCGAAGTATTACCACTTTGTTTCCCTTTAAGCACTCTTTTTTGTATATATATCTCATCTAATTTTCTTTCGTGTAAGTATAAAAGCTTCTTAAGATTCTAATACCTGACTAATTGATTATTAGATGTGTTAAGACATATAATATATTTATATATTTTTCTTTCTTTTTTTTAAACTTACCTAATTACCTTTCACGTAAATACCAAGGCTTTCTTAGACTAAAGTACCTAGCTAATTAATAATTAGGTTTGTTTATTTTATATATATTTTTCTAAGACACAAGAGTCTTTGTTTTGAATCCCAAGTATGTAAGTGTATAAAGCATACATATTTCATCAAGGTAAAGATATTAAGACTAAATTACTTTTTCAATTTTTCTCTTAAATTTAAAAATCAAACAAATACTTTTATTTTGACCAAGTAGTAAGAAATCCCAATTATGATTTTCTTATTCCTTAAAGTTAACTTAATTACTTACAAAAGATAAGTCAAAAATATTATTTCCTTTTTTAAAAGGTTTTTTAAATTTTTTTGGTTAATATCTACCTTTGTTAGTATGTTAGTAAGTATGTTAGTAAGCCCTTCCCCACACCTATCTCATGAATTATCCTCAATGTATGAATGAATGTATGCATGCATGAAATAAAGTGTAAAAAAAAGTAAAATAATAATAATATACAAATATATGTACAATACTTGTTTTTCCCACACCTGGATCTTTTTAGGTTTCATTCTTCTAGCTTGCTTCCCATCATTCCAATCGGTTCTCTTTATAGGGCACAATGGGAAGGCCAATATTTTTTTTTATTTTAGCTCTCTTCCCCCAGTCTCACCTTCCTTAAGCTCTTCTTCCTCATATGTCTACGTCTACTGTTCAAAAATTAATTACCATCACACCTCTCAGTTGGAATTTTCTCACATGAATGCTTAGAAATTCTAGTTCAGTTTCATATATCTCCTCAAAATATAGATCAACACTTTTCCCTGGAGGTGTGTAATTAACTAAAATATCCCTAATCGGTTCATCCAAATACAGGAGTTCTTCTTCAAAGAGGTTTTCAAAGGTTAAGTTAATCGGAGGTTCTTGAATTATATTCTTATGTGATATATCATTGATTGGCTCATCGACAGTGAACACACTCAAATAAAATTTTCTTTTTTTAAAGGGGACTCTAAAATTAGGATCTCCAACACGTGTCTTTTCATTAATATAGTCGACTTATCCTCAAATAATTTATTAAGAAATAGAGACTCATTTTCTATACATACACTTTCTTCTTCACAATTATTTTCAATGTAGTTTACCTCAAACATTTGGTCTTTTATCTTATGAGGTTATTACTCTAGGTTAAAGACATTGAACTGTTTAGTCATAACTCCAAAGGTCAACCACATTGATCCGTTCCTACAATTGATGATCACATTTGTAGTTACAAGGAACAGACGCCCTAAGATAACAGGAGTTTGAAACCTAGGAGTGAATACATGTTGGGTCTCAAAAATAATAAAATCTACTGGATAGATAAACTCTCAAACCCAGATAAGGACATCGGTAATTTTTCCTTTGGAAATTTTTACGAACCGGTCAGCTAATTGGATTGTAACTTTAGTCGGACTAAACTCGCCTAACCCAAGTTGTTGGTAGATTGAGAAAGGGAGTAAGTTGATACTTGCTCCCAAATCAAGAAGTACATGATTAATAGCAGTTTGACCTATTATGCAAGAAATGGTAGGACAACCGGGATCCTTATACTTGATAGGGATTTGATTGGATAATAACTCACTAATGTTAGTGGTTAAAAAAACCTTCTTGGGCACATTAGTCTTTCTCTTCTTGGTGCATATGTCCTTAAGGAATTTAGCATAACTAGAGACATGTTGGATTGCATCAAGAAGAGGTACATTGATCTTGACTTGATTAAAAATCTCACGTACCTTATCCATTTGTGCACTTTATTTGTTTTTAAGCCTATTTGGGTAGGGTGCTATAGGCTTGTGCACATTTCATCTGACTTGTCTTTTTTAGTGTTGTTGGAGTCAAGTTGAGGTGGAATGGGACTAGGAGAGGTGGATGCTTGTTTTGAACTTGATGGTGTTGATATTTGGTTATCAGCTTGTTTTTCTGACCATAGTGTATGAATCAAATTATATTGGTTAATGTGATCCTCTTGAGCCAAATGAGCTTGACTAGAGTTTCTAAGATTTGCTATCGGTTGACTAGGTAAAGTTCCTTTAGGTTTTTACTTAGAGAATCAGCTAACTGACTCATTTGGACTTCTAACCTCGATATGGCTTGTCTTGTGTTTTGCATGAAAGATCCAAGAATCTTATAGAAATCGGATGAGTTCTTTTCAAAGTAGGGACCTTGGAGAACATGGTTGGGAAATGTTTCTTGATAATTGAAAAATTGGACTGATGGTTGGAAGGTGAAAATTGTTTATTTTGGCTCCATAAGAAATTCGGGTGATTCCTCCAGGCAAGATTGTAAGTTAGAGCGTAGGGATTGTTGGTGGGCATTGTGAAGGCTGCATTCATATTTTCGGGCAACATTTGATGAGCTAAACATATGGGACATTCCTCAAACACGTGGTTCATGCCTTGACAGTAAGTATATCCCACTGAGAGTGTTGGGCTGACTTGGTTCACGGAGACTGACTCCTTAGTTTCTAGAGCTTTTAATCTTCACATTACAACAGCTAGTTTAGCTTCGGTAGCTATATTTGCCTCAATGGACTGGGCACTTATTTTGGAAGAACTAGGGTCGTTTGTCCTAAATTTTTCAGAGTTGGTTCCCATTGGATGGTCTTATTAGCCAAATCTTCATATAATAACCATCCTTCATCTTCGTTCTTTTTTAAAAATCCTCCTTACCACATGGATTCTAATAACGTTTCGTTTGATATTCCATCATATAGAGATTGGTAAAGTCGCCATTTCTCTATCCAATGATGAGGGCATTGGGCAGGAGGCTCTTAAAGCGTTCGAAGTACTTCCAAAAAGGTTCATTAGCTGTTTGCTTAAACGACAAGAAGCTTTTCTTAATTTGCACAGTCTTGTGAACATGATAGAACTTCTTCAAGAAGGCTTTGATGAAATTATCCCATGATGATATGGAACGGCTTCTAAATCGTAAAGCCATTTTTTTGCTAAGTCTTTCAAAGAGAATGGAACAAAACATAACTTAACGACATCTACTCTTAGGTTGAGTATTTTCATCATGAGGCATACTTCCTCAAATTCTCTTATGAAAAAGTATGCATCCTCAGATTCAAATTCATGAAACTTGGGAAGAGTGTTGATGTATTGTGATTTCAGCTCAAATTGGTTGTTTCCTACGTCGGGGAGCTGAATGCAAGATAGAAGAGAGGTCCTAATAGAAAAGAACCTATCCGGCAGTGATGGTGGTTATACCATGTGTGGATCAGGATTGAGTTCAGAGTGTGAACTGTTCCTAATTAGTCTAGATGTGATTGGATCTCTCGACCAAGTTGACATGCACAGTTAAACAAGCAAGTTCACCCAATCAATAAAAAAAATCAAAAATAAAAATCCTACTGTAAGCCTAGACCTAGATGACTCCTAACTTTAGACTGTCTTTGGGAGGTATATTACCAATCTTAACCACAAGTTAATCGGCCAGGTAGGTGGCGAGATCTGTGAGAGCTATTCGTGAAAGACGTGCCTAATTATGCCAAACCACCAACCTTTGGGGTTTTTTTTCCCTCAATCCCCCACCTTAGATACCGATTTGACAAGAGTTAATTTTGAAATTCTTCCTCTTTCAGTCAATCTCATAATGAGCCTGAGTTAACCTAAGGCCAACGTCTAATCAATTTTTATTTTAGGGTTAGGATTGTGAGTGCAACAGAAATGATTTGTGGACCAAGAAAGGGTAATGACGTCCCCACCTTATGTTGTTTATGGGTTTTACCCTTAAGATGCATGAGTTCACGTGTACAAACAAATAGAAAAGAATTCACTTAAAAGCAATAAATCAGCCAAGGGTATTTCCTAGTCTATATGAAATCTGAAAGTACCTTATCGCCAGCACTCTTCAACAGAAATAAAAAAAATTAAATAGACACGTGCCTATGATGCTAGAGTCTAATTTTTCTAATTAGTCAACTAATAAGTTACTGTTAATTAGTTAGCAGTACGCAAGATGATCACAGAGAATATAATCAAATCAATAAATAGAACTTTGCAATTTGCAGCAACTTGCAAAAGATCAATTAGTACTGATCTACTAATGCGCAAAAATGCGGCTATTGCCGCGTTCGCGCGACTGTCTTGTAGGTTATGTTGCTCTGCCTTCTAGAGTAGAGGTACAAAGTAGCTATATGTCCTTAGCTGCAGCTAGTTTTCCTGTTATCAGATCCTGCAAATAGAAAAAAGAATAATTAGTTTTAAAGAATATCGTACCGTTCCTTTCCCAGTAACAGCGCTTAAATTTTGATTGAGGAAGAGAAATTGAAGTGAAATAAAGAAAAATTTAAAGTAAGAAAGTTCTTAGTCCCTTCTCAATTTATCCGTGTAGCAGGGATAAATGGGTCGATCCACATAGAAGGATGTATGGAAGCTTTTCGGAATGAATTCTCTAACAAATAGCTAGAAAAAAATATTGATTGTCAGAAAAAGTTTTAATTAAGCAAAAGTGATTATAGTCTACTAATCATCTACCACAACCATGTATTAGTCTAAGAGCGAAGAGCACCATATTGAAGCCATAAAAATCTACTCTAGGGTTTTGATTGAGAATCAAGTAAGATGAGTAAAAATATTATAAAACCTAATTAGAGTACACTAATTATAACTAAACTTTAGTTCATCCTACTTTCTAAGTATAGCATAAGAAAAGTCTTTTAAACCTAAAAAGATGCTATCAAAGTTTCTAAATATGAACTAAAAATAATCATGAAAAAGTGTAACCCTAAATTAATTCAACTTAATTAATTACTCATCATCAAGAATTATCAGTTTAATCCTACGGTTTCTAATTATTATGGTTTTCAGTCAGTTCATCTTTTAGATTAAACTTAGTTGATCGAGAGATTAGCAAACTACAAGTTAATATAGTTATTCATATTTTTATTATTTTAACAAGATTTATAATGAAGAAAGAAAGTTGCATAAGAAAGAAAAGAACAAAAGCAAATAAAAGAAAATAAAGTAATAAAATAATTAAATTGTAAAACAAGATAGATGAAAAGAATAATGAACCTTTATTAATGGATGTCACTGGCCAATTACAAGTTTTTCTTCTTCTTCAAAAATCTTCTTCTCCAAATAGAAAGCAAAACAATACAAAAAAAATTGGAAAATAAAATGGCTAACAAAAATCCTATAATTAATCTTTGAGTTGACTCTGCTCTATTACTTTTCAGGGGTATTTATAGGGGATTTGAGAAGTAGAGTCCCAGTACAACACCTCCACCAAAACTTGATGCACGCGGCCCCAAAATTGCTGCATTTCTGCTGCCAAAAAGGGGGAGGCCGCGACGCGTTTGTGGATCTGATCACCCGCTTTAGCGCTGGCTTTATCTCGTCCGTTTATGTAGAGATCTATCCTCAGAATCTTGATCCCCGAATTTTAAAATATCTTCTATCTTTAGTAACTTGAGAAGCAAGTTACATCCAAGTCTGAATTTAGTTTAGATTCTCTTTCTCTTTTCAAATTGATTTCGTTTCATCCCCTTTCATCCCCTTCATCTTCTAGAACTTGTAGTGCAAGTAATCAGAATTTGAATAGGAGTTCACCTCTATCTTTAATTAGGATGAGGATTCATCTTGTTCTATCCTTTTTCTCCTCTAGATTTTAAATTAGATTAATTTAAAAGCCAAATTTAAATAGGATAGAGGAGATGTTTCCTTTGTCTTCCCAATTAATCTTTATTTTCATGATGATTCTGGACTTTTGGGCTTCTTTTGGGTTTTCTCTTGGATTATGGAGGTCTGCATATCACTAAATAATAAATAATTAAATAATATTTTAACAAAAAATAAGCATAAAAATGTGAATAATAGTATGCATTATTGATGACCAATCAGTAAACTTGTCATTCTATTGAAGAGAATTGACAAGTAAAAATTTTATTCATTGAGGATTTATTAAAGTCTTCAGTCAAAAGTATAATATTAGTATGACAAGCTCGATCTGTAATTATTTCATTAGAAAAATAAATATAGCCTTTTGTTGACCTACCATATCATGGAAGAGAATTAGTAAGAAATTTTGGTGGGATTAGTGGGATCAGTTCTCTTAGAATTTCGCAAGCCATCAGCTATCAACGAATTTGGTTTACCTTTACCAACTACTGTTTGAATTGGGCTAGCCTGCTTTTTTTCTCAGTATGATGAGTTGTTAAGAATTTTTTTGGGCTTAAAAGCTAATATTTTTCCTCTATCCTTAGCCGTCGGAGGCGTTGGATTGATTACTTTAAGTACCTTTTTGCCTGGAGTAACACATGTTGTATTTCCTAGGAAATGATCTTGACTGTCCATAGGTAGCTGTTAAACATGGCAGTCAAAGGATGAAGTCCCTTTATGAGCAATACTTCTTCGAGAGCCTGCCCTTAATGGGCATCTCATGAATTAATCTTCTTCTTGTTGAGATCAAAAGGGAGAGTAGAGACTCATGACATTAAGAACTCTGTGGGGGAAGATTTGTGTTCCTCGTGGGATTTTCTCTGATCCACGATCAGTCTCCATACTCCAATAGAAATGTGGAAATACTATAAAAGTTTGTAAAGATGCATCATGAGCCTTCTTTATTGAGTTCAACTGAATAAGTCATCAGATAAACTCATTTAATCAGTTCATTTGAATGTTTGGACGAATGAGCCATGGAGTCGAGCTTTGATTTGTCAAATAGGGAAAGAAGCTAGGCAAGAAAAGTCATCCTTTTTGATCGAGAGGAGTGATCGAGAAGAAAAGTGCCAAAAACTATTGCCTAAACATACTTGACTTCAATATATGACCTATTCTTCCAAATTGAAGGTGGATGCAGGTCTAGATATTAGAGAAGAATGACAAGGCTAAAACTGATAATTTCGCCTTTGTCCTTTCTGAAAGTATACCTATAGGGGGTGAATAGGTGTAATACTAATCTAATGACAAATAATACGGAATAAAAACTTTTACACTAACACAATAGATATCCAAAGAGTGGAGCCGAATTTCCGGTGAAGGGCTTTAGAACTCCTAAAGATTTCTCTAGACTTAGAGTTGAGGTGCTTCAATATCTCTCTTGGTTCAATATAAGTGTGAGCACACAAACAAAATCAAGCATGAACAAATGAACAATAATAGCAATGCGAGATATAAAAAGAGTAGAGTTTAGAGAGATAGCCAAACGCAAGCACAAGGATATGTTTCGAGATTCGAGTATCAAGCTCTACGTTCCCGATTTCACCTTGAAGAATTTCAACTCTCTACTAAGGACTCCACAAAAGATACAAACTCAATCCTCTATACAAGAGGAGGCACAAAGTCAAGGTACAAAGCCGATGCATAAAGTAATCACCTCTATATAAGAGGGAAGGCACAAAGTTAAAGCACAAAGCAATAGAGTGATTACAATATTTGGTGATCACAAAGATCACAAATAAAATTACTCACAATACAAGATCCTAGAGGATATATTTTGCAATGAATAGTTCAAGCTTGTGAGGAAACAAAGATTTTGGAAGTGAAGCATAAAAAAAAAACACTTGGAAAAACTTCTTGAATTATATAGAAAATTTGAACTTGAAACTATAAATTCCCAAAACTTGTTTTCTTTGATTTCCAAAACTTTTAAATCCAAATAGAGATATGAATTTTGATCTAAAAAACACATTAAAAACTTGTTGAAAAACTCTCTTGAAGGTGAGAAAATTAGCTCTTGAAAAATATGGGAAAAAAACCTAAAAGAAACCACTATATATAGGCCAAATCCAAAACTAGCCGTTAGGTTCAAACCCAGGCCAGATTGGCCTAGCGGTCAACCGGCCGGTCGATAGACCAATTGCTATATTTTTAGCCATTGGGGTTTTCTGGTCGACCGCCCAGTTGATTGAGAGAAACCCGAGAGCTTTACAGTTTCAGTCGGTCGACCGATCGGTCAATCGAACTCTCCTGCGGTCGACCCTCCGGTCGACCGAGCTCTAATTCCTTGGGCTTGTGCACGTTTGCACACATCGGTCAACCATGAGGTCCGACCAGCAGAGCAAATGAGCTCTCTCGTTGGTCGACCATGCGGTCGACGGGCTTCAACCCAAGAAAATATGATGAGTATTTTTAAACATCTTGTTAAATACAAATAAATTTCAATAAATTTCAAAAAAATAAGTACAAGTAAATACAATAGAGCACAAATATGTATGATCAAAAATCATAACATATTACAAACTTGTGAACTACTTTTGAGATATAGCAATTCATTTTTAAAACAAAACCATATTTTCTAAAATCAACTTTTAAGTGAGATCCAATTTTTCAAAACTTCCACATTACAAAACAAGTTTTTCAATTTTGTCGCGCCCCGCTTCCTAAAATATATGAAAACGGAGTCGCGACGAGAGTCGCCGACGTATATACGTGAGGAGAATCCTCCATGTATGCACGCTAAGCCTAAAGTAATCTGAACAAGGTATATAATCTACTATGATGAACTAATATCACTGCAATATAACATGTAAATCTCTAACATCATGATAGTAGGTGAATAAAGGAATAAACAAGTACTGAGTCCAATACACAGAGTCATGAAAGCGATGAGGATAGAAATACCGAGAAAGAATATTCGAGTAAGAGAACTCTAGCTCCTCAAGATGCCTGTGATCCTCTTCAAATACCTGATCAGTAAGATAACATGCGAAAACTTGGATATGCAAATCTAGGAAGTCAGAACTCCAAGTGAATACATAAAAATAAAGGAGAAGGTGCATGTGCATATAACATGTAAGCAGATAATGAAAATATATACTCGAATAAGACAAAATTAATATATAAAATATAAATAGACAGTATAAGGGCAGTCAGTAACAGAATAGATGTCCAATCAAGTGTCAGGTGCCTATCATAGTCTATATATTAGGTAAGTAGAGTTAGTCAGTGCTAGAGTCCAGGGTACAATTAGGTCATGAGTACAATTAGGTGTCCAACATAGCATACACGTATAAAGAAACTCAATTAGTCATAATACATTATTATTTATTATGTCAGCAAACACCAATTGGCACATGCAGTAGATACATCCTATATTATGTCTACCACATTTGTCAATCGGGGTCTTAAGTTATTAAAACTGATAGAAGAGACATTATTCATGCTTTGGTGGGTTCCGTACATATCTGAAACCACGACCCAGATGTCTGGCGCTGAACCAGGCCCTACCGTTAGGTAGTCAGTAACAATAATGGTACTCATAGTATCACTGTGGAGTAACACTCACAGTATCACTGTAGAACAATAAACAGATGGGATATCAGTCATCCTCCGGAACCCTTCAGTGGAAGCATAAGTCAGCTACGCAACTATATCCAAGGTCCACCCAAAATACAGACGCTGTCTCCTCCATTAATTTTCTCAATCCCAGTGTAAGTTGTCTATTTATATTATTATTTAATTTAGTTATAACAATCAATATCAATGTTACCTAAAATATTGGGACGATATAGTAGCAGTAATAGTACAATAAGTCAGTAAACAGTAATCGTATACATGGTGAACAGTCAAAAAAATAGTAAATAGTATCAGTAACTGTGTATACGATGAACAATAGAACTATACATGGTGTTACAGTCTAACAATACTTTCCCAGTGACTTCGATAACATGATTATACTCACATAACATGTCATGTACTATCTATTAAATATACAGTCTTATCAATATGCTCTAAGATATAATAGTAACATGATCCATCAACTCATAGTCTCCCTACAATCACTGCAAACAACGAGTACTAAATCCATTATCAAGGTAATCTGATACAGTAAACCACAAGTCCAATATACCAATGATCAATTCTCTCATACTATCAATCTAATCCGATCGTCTACATCACCTATATATTCATATCTCACTAACTAAAATAACTACATGTTCTGATATATCTAATCAAATTTTCACACTCCAATCTGATCGAAATCATCACAGACTCTCACTTCTATCAAGGTCAATCTCAAGATCTATATATTAAGGTAACAATCCAACTATACACATGTCTAAACCACTAGTTTTGACCCATCCAATCAAACACAAATATCTCAATCTAAAGTCAACTCCGCTCCAATCGAGTCTATTAATAAGTCCAAGTCCTAGATCCTGTTCTTTTAATAAAGAATCCCCTATTTGATCAGTCACCAATATCCAAAAGGATTCCAATATAATTAATCATTAGACAATTGTCTCATAAATACTACACATGAAATATATATACTACACCACTCATTCACATATATGGGCTAGGCTAATCACTAGGTCCAGTCAAGTCACAGTCTAAGATATTCCACAACTAGTTCTGAATCTGAAACGGTAAATAATCTGTACATGAAATGATAGGACAGGAATCTCTCAGTAACAGAGTATTAAATCTATTGGCCCAAAGGCCCATCACTCTAGTTTTGATGATGATTAAGATATTAGTGTGTGTATAGCTTCAGTTATTAATCAAGATATTAGTGGGTGTCTAACTTCAACAATGGAATTTTGGGATCTAATACATGTAGATTCAAGAGCTCGCGCGTCAAGATCACATCTAGCACTCAGTTGGAATCAAGCTCTTTGATCGTGTTTATATCGAGTCGACTTGGAGAAGAAGTTCTACAAGAAGACTTCAGCTTGTGTTTAGTTTAGCTGTGTTTAGATTTTGTGTAAATATACATAGTGTTGATATGCTCAAGTTCACACATACAAGTTCGATATGTTTGGTATTCAGTTTAACCAGTTTTTAGATTTCGAATATACATATATATGGTTTTCATGAATAGATAGAATCAAAACAAAGTTTACATGGTTTAATGTACATTAGATTTCATCTATATACATATATGCTTCATATATTTAGAAAAACTTATTTTGATGATCCAATTCATGTGTTTTAGAGTTTTGTATTTAGCAATACCTATTTTGGATTTTATGTCAAAAAAAAACATTGATATGTACCTTACATGTGTATGGATTGTATCCATACACAATATGCTTTAAATGTATTTCAATATCATATTTTTTTTATTTATGCAAGTTTGGAGAAAACGGTTTTTCTTTTCAAAATCCAAGTTTTGAAAAATCCAGTTTTTGTTTTTGGCCAAATATTTTATATCACAAAAATAGTTCAAATAGTTTGTAATATGTGTTGATTTTTGATCACACATATTTATTATTCAAATACCTAATAAGAACTTATTTTTGTGGAATTTATAAGAATTTATGAGATTGTATTGGAGATTAAATATCTAAGTTTCAAGTTCTGAATTATCTGCTAGAACTGCTGGTGGTCGACCGGACTAGAGATCAGTCTACCTAACCGGTCGACCGATGTGCACAAGGACGTGCACATGATCAGCCTACAAGGCTGGCCGATCGGGCGCTCGACCGACTGTAACCACCCATGTCTCGGGTGGTGTCGGTTGACCGAGCAGTCGACCGACAGACTTTGTGCCTTGTACATGGTCGACCGGGCGGTCGACCGATAGTGCCTAATGGTGAAAATTTTGACCATTGGTTGGTCGACTGACCGGTCAACCGGAAGGTCATTTCTGACATTTCAGGCTGCCAATGACTATATTTTTTTTAACTGTATATAAAAGGGTTTTGGGGGATGCTTTATACAAGGATTTTGAGAGCTATTTTTTTTTATCTTTCTAAGTTGTTTAGTGGCAAGTTTAAAAGAGTTTTTATGCTTAAAAGTTTGATCTTTTATTTTGTTTTCAAGGGCTGAAAAAATCAAAGAAAAAGAGAGTCTTTAGGAAATTGGTTTTGATCTTCATTTCTATTTCATTCTAATATTTTTCCCAAATATTTTTCTTTGTGATTTATTTTCCAAACAGCTTGTTTTCTCACACTTGAGTTATCATCTCTATCCTATCTATAGGATCCTATTTTTGTGGAAAATATTGTTCGTGGTCTATTGTGATCACCAAGTTCTAATTTTTCGTTTGCTTTGGTTTGTGTTCATCCCTCTAGTGTAGAGATGATTGTGGTTTGGCTTAGAGCCTATCCTTTTTATGTAGAGGTGATTGTGATTGTTGTTTGGCTTTGTGTCTATCCCTCTTGTGCAGAGATGATTGAGTTTTGGCTTTATGCCTTGCCTCTTGAACAAAGGTAGTTGTGTTAAGAGAGGAGTTGTATACTCCAAGTTTGTAAATTGTAAATTTCTCAGTGGAAGTTCCCGTTGTAGGAGGTCCTATGTGGACATAGTGGAAATCCTTCTGTGTGAAGGCAGGAACGTAGAGTAGTGGCGCGAACCTCGAAACATATCTTGGTATTTGCGTTTGATCTACTATCCTAAACTCTATTTCTCTTATATCTTGCATTGCTTTATATTGTTCATATCTCATACATGCTTGGTATTATTTTTGTGCCCATACTTAAGTTGAACCAAGAGAGTTTCATATAGCACCTCAACTCTTATTTAGAGGAATCTCGAGGAGATAGTCCTGAGCCCTTCACGAAAAATTTAGCTACACTCTTTGGTTGCACATAGTGTGTTGAAATTAAGTTTTAATTTCACATCATTTGTCATTAGATTAGCTACTATACCTATTCACCCTTCTCTAGGTGTATTTTCAATTGGTATCAGAGCTACACTCCTGATATTAGGTTTAACCACCTAGAAGTGAGATCATGGTTAGCTAATCTAGTATTTACATTTGCACACATATAGCTATACACTCATAAATCACCTTGCCCCTTCCATATTTGATGTTTCTAACATCGATATGTGAAAATTTAGGATGAGTGTTTACTTAAAGCCCTAGGTTTGCATGTCTATCTTGCCACTACTAAGAAAACCTATTTTTGATAATGACGAGTACATTGAGGCTAATGCGCAAGCCTAAGATGCACTAAAGTATACACTTAACAAAGAATATTTATCTATGGTTTCTCATTGTGATTCCGCTTTTATAGTGTGCAATACATTGACCTAGCTACAAATGACAAACTATGTTGAGAAATAATCTAGTGAAGATGAGTATTGACCTAGCTACAAATGACAAACTATGTTGAGAAATAATCTAGTGAAGATGAGTCCGACCAAGCTTGCTACATAGTCCAAGGGAATGACTCCCTTGAGGTAAATTCGGACACTCAATTAGATGATAGTACTAGTTCTTCAGGTGATAATAATATGGATAGCAATGCATTAAATGAAGAACTTTTATTATTTTGTGAAAACTTGCTTGAAAAATACAAACATTTAAAAAAGAAAAGTTTTGAATTAAAAGAAAAAATAAAAATTTATTTTTTAAACTTGATATGGTTTTGCAAGAGAGGGTTGAGATCTCAAATGAAAGGGACTCATTGAAATCCCAACTTAACCTTGCCTTAAAGGAAAATAAAATTTTGAAAAATAAAAATGATTGTGATGATGTTTTGAAGAAAAATGAGATTTTGTCTTCAAAACTTAAATTATTTTAAAAGAGAATAATTCTTTAAAAAATAAAATTGCTTTGATTTCAAAAGAATTGGATTTAGTTTCAAAAGAAAATACTTTTTTGAAAAATAATTTAGATTCACATGTTTGTCATGCTACTATAGCTTCATTATCTAGTGTTTCTATTGCATGTTCCGCATCTTCTTCAATTATTGCAAATGATATATGTGCTTTGAAGAAGAGTGTAGATTGTTGATTGTTACACAATTCTGCATATTTTACCACATTATTCCCATGCATATTACAAATAAAAATATGATTTTTAATCCATTTCTCTATATTTTTACAGGTCCACACTCAAAAGGAGAAAAAGCCCAAAATCTCTTTAATTAGCAATAATTAAAGAGATTAATTCAAAAGCCCAAAAGAGCTCAAGATTTGAATCCAGGATCTAGAGAATTCCTCGCGCCAACTCAATCTTCCAGAAGGCCACGTGGATAACAACCTCGTAACAAATCTGCAACAGAATTCTGTTGCTCAACAGATTCAGTTGTGCTGCAAAAACAGGGATTTTCTCGCCAATTTGCGGCCAGATCTGGGCCGTTGAGTCCCAGATTCTGGCCACCTGTCCGGGTTCTGGAGACTTCTCTCTGAGGCTATAAATACAGGACCAGGGCTTGCGAGAGGAGTGTGTGGAAAGTGAAGAGGAGAGATTAGAGAGTAGATGCTTGTATTTTTTGTAGGATTTTTCTCTAGGTTTTTAGTTCTTTAGATCTCCTTCTTCCTCCCTAGAAATTCTGCAAAAGAGAGTTATAAGAGAGAGAAAGCTTGTGTACACCAAGGAGTGACAACTTGTGAAGCAAGGATTCATCCATTCTCTTCTCTCTACTTGAGCATTTTCTAGTAATTTTACTTGCTTTCTTTACTTCTAGTTTTACTTTACTTGCATATTAATTCATGCTTTGTTTTACTTTTCTAATGGCTAGTAGCTAATTCTTTCTTCTCATGGCTAGCTAACAACTTACCTTGCTAATTACTAACTCATGGGTGATTGATATCTTTAATCTTGCAAAGTGTATGATCTTCTCTTCTCCGATGGGTTACTTTCATGCTTGGCAAGTATCTTGTTGTAATTCTCCATATGATTCATGTGTGCCTCATTTAGAGCCTTGTCTAGAACAAGTGCCTTGATGGAACATGGAGATGGATCACCAATATGCTATTTGTTGTACAACTTCTTTACTTCCATTAATGAATGTTGTATCTTCTTCCTTAGCATCTCTTGAGTGTAGCTCTTTTGATTCCATTATTGAAAGTCTAATTTGTAGGCCAATGACATCTATGAGGCTACAAGACAAGTCCAAGAATGATCACCCGTCATCCAAGTGGGAAAGTAATTAGACCAACACGCATGACATATCTATGCCGATGAATCAACATGAGGCACGCATTCACCATCACGGAGTTTAGTAAGTTTTTAGCAAGGAAGTAAGGTTAGCTAGCCATGGTTTTCTCACCTTCAAATCTTTTATAAAGTTTT
Organism: Agave tequilana; assembly: GCA_038442645.1. NCBI lineage: Eukaryota > Viridiplantae > Streptophyta > Magnoliopsida > Asparagales > Asparagaceae > Agave > Agave tequilana. The sequence goes on along the minus strand of JAVJIF010012107.1, from coordinate 122,598 downwards.
CTTTTCTTTTAGTGTTAATTTCAAAGCCAATCTTGTTTTGATTTCTTTTCATTTTCCATCATGCACAAAGCCACCCATTCTTTCATTTCTTTTTCATTGTATTTTTTATTCTTTTAAGACAAAGAAGAATCTTCATTTTCTTTCTTCACTACCAACCGTAAAGCTTCCATCGTGAGCTCTCCCTGAGAATCGACTCGGTATAGCCCATGCTATAATGGAGATAGGAAAGGGTACATTGATTACATATTGAATACATTTGTGGAGTGATCAAAGCACTTGAGGTTGTTTCTAAACCTTCCCTCTTTTATATAATATCTGTGCAAATTATACTCCATAATACAACACCTTTCCCGTCTAAACAAATTTTTGGCGCCGTTGCCGGGAGAGCAACGGTTTTTGGTTTAAAGTGAAGAACTAAACGAATCTTCTTCTCTGTTGCAGGTTACAGGTTGAAGAAACAGGAAAATTTACATTGCAGTGACATATAAGTGGACCTGCGCCTCTGCTCTAGAAAGCAGAGACCAGGATCCCTCAGCTTTGTCGCAGAATCTCGGCCTTGGCCGCAGATTTGCGGCAATCCTGAGTTGACTACTGACCAAATTTCTGCAGGGTTTCTAGCTCTGCAAAATACATCTGCTGCAATAATTCTTTTCCTGTATGCTTCACCATACTCCTGCTAAATAAACAACAGTAAAAAATTGGTTGAAAAGTTAAAAATTGTTTAGACATTTGCATCTCTAGGCACGTGTCTTTCAATTCATTTACTTTTACTGTTGAAGAGTGCTGGAGGCAAGGTACGTAAGCATAGCATATAGACTAGGACTCACTCTTTGTTTGATTTAATTACGCTTTGAGTGAACCTTGTTTGTTTACATCGTACACTTGCACACAATCTATTTTAAGGGCATACCCAATAAAGAAGATAAGGTGGGGGATTTCATCACCCTTTCCTTGGCCCAAAATCATTTCCAAAGCACTCACAATCCCAAGCTTGTAATAAAATTTGATAGACGTTGGCCCTAGGGACATCCAGACTCACTTAGGAGATTATCCTAAGGGGGAAAAGTGTTGGAAATTGACTTTTGCAAAATCAGTGTCTAGGAAAGGGATTGAGGGCCGAAAGCCCGAAGGTTGCTGGTTACTTAATTAAGGAACGTCTCTGACGGAAAACCTCCCACCAACCTTGCCCTTCCCTGGCTGATTAGCTTATAGTCAAAGTCTACACTAAACCTCCTGTGGACGATCTAATCAGTTAGGAGTCGTCTAGGTCCAGGAATCCTAGAAGCTTGGATTGATTTTTTTTTTAATTGTTTGTTATTTTCTATTTTTCGCTGGTGTGATCGGTGCACGTTGTTTGTGACTTTATATGCGAGAGTGGTTCCGAGATTCTAATTCTGCAAGACTAGTTAGACTTTCTACACTTGCACTTACACAACCACTTCACCCAATGGAGAACAACGTCTCACTTCAAGATCGATTCTATCCGATTCGCACCTCCCTTCCATCCTGCATTCTTCTCCCCGAGCCAAATGGAAATCACTTCGAGCTGAAACCGTAATTCATTAATACACTTTCCCGATTTCATGGTCTAGAGTCTGAGGACGCGTACCTCTTTATTCGTGAGTTTGAAGAGGTATGCCAAATGATGAGAATTTCCCAACTGACCGAGGATGCTGTTAGGTTACGGTTCATACCGTTTGCACTTAAAGATTTAGCTAAGAAATGGCTTTATAATCTTCCCGTCAGTTCCATATCTTCTTGGGATGATTTTGTTAAGGTCTTTCTTAAGAAATTCTATCCTATCCAAAAAACAGCCCTCATGCGAAAGAATATCATGCAATTCAAGCAGGAACCAAATGAACCTTTCTGGAAATATCTTGAGCATTTCAAAGACCTTCTAGCCCTGTGTCCTCATCACGGCATAGAGAAATGGCGTCTATGCCAGATTATCTATGACGGTCTAGATTACCAAACGAAAACCCTCCTTGAATCCATGTGCCAAGGGAAATTTTTGAAGAAAGATGAGCATCAGGGGTGGGATCTCTTTGAAACCTTAGCTGAGAAAACCATTCAGTGGGAGTCATGTCTTGATAAATCCACTCCCACCACTTCCAGAACTGGTACACACTCCATAGAATCCTCTATAGCCGCAGAAGCCAAGATCACACAATTGATGAAGAGGATAGAACTGCTTGAGTCTAGGGGAATTCTGTTGTCAATCAGGTCAACCCATTACCTGTCATCAAACCGGGTTGCACCTACTGTCATGATCTCAACCATGTCTTTGAGGAGTGTCCTTTGAATCTGCCCCAATCATATCAGGAGAACTTGAATGCAGCATTTACCAGACCCCCATACTCCAACACTTACAAGTCGGGATGGCAGAACCATTCAAATTTTTCGTGGAGTCAGTCTGGTCCTGAGCATCATAGGCCACCACTTCCACATCCTTATAATGCTCAGTCTCACACATCCAGTTTCAATCATAATGCACCAAATTTTCATCCATCTCAACTTCCACTACAATCACAATCATATCAAAATCCACAACACTATCAATCACAATTCCAGTCTCCATACCCTCAACATCCACCCCAGAACAATTCAGATGATAAAATATCAGAGTTGATGAAAATGATAGAATCCTTAACTAAGACCCAAGCTTCAATGATGAACCATCATCAACAGGATATGGATAGAATTCAGGTCCAATTAGGGCAATTGGCTAATGAGAGACAAAAAGGTATGCTTCCAAGCCAGCCAGTGCCAAATCCCAAACATCACTTCCCTTTGAATGAAGTGGAAGATTCAGGACCCAGTCAATGTCATGCTATTCATACCCTGAGATCTGGTAAACAAGTTGATAATAAGGTTTCTAGTCAATCATCTCATCCAGCACCAAAGCCAACACCTCCTGTCCCAATGCAACCAACTTCTGACAAACCATCTTCTAGTACAGAGCCATCCACTTCAAAAGCCAAGGGTAAAGAAAAGGTAGATGAGCAACCCTATAAGCCTGTTGTACCATTTCCAAATAGGCTTAAAAATCCCAAGACAAATGCTCACATGGAGAAGATAAAAGAAATGTTCAATAAGATCCAAATCAATGTCCCTCTTCTTGATGCCATACAACAAGTGCCATCATATGCTAAATTCTTAAAGGAAATGTGCACCAAGAAGAGGAAAACACAAGTCCCTAAAAAAGTCTTCCTAGCATCATCCATCAACGAGCTGCTCAATGGTCCAATTCCTATTAAATACAAAGATTCAGGGAGCCCCACCATTTCATGCATCATAGGACAGACTACCATCAATAGGGCACTTCTTAATTTGGGGGCTAGCATCAATCTCCTACCTTTCTCTGTGTACCAACAATTAGGGTTAGGTGAACTTCTCCCTACCCAAATGACTATCCAATTGGCTGATCGCTCTGCCACTAGACCCCAGGGGGAAATTCACGATGTCCTTGTCAAAGTTGGGGAATTCATTTATCCTGTTGACTTTGTAGTCCTTGAAACAAAACCTGTGTCAAATTCCAATCAAAGGGCTCAAACTCCTGTCATTTTGGGACGACCATTCCTGGCTACTGCAAATGCCATCATTAATTACCGGAATGGATCAATGAGGTAACCTTTGGTAACATGACTCATGAACACAATGTCTTCCACACACAACCTCGTAAAACAAAAGATCAAACATTTGAGGTTAGCTTCATTAGTAACAATTGTGAGGAAGAAGGTGAAGATCCAAAAGATGAGTCACAATCTGGTGATTCTCTTATCCGAGTACCCTTTCAAAAGGGGAAAGTTAATTTGGATATTTTAACTTTCACAGAGCCAACTCTGACTGTATCTGAACCTCCGATTGATATATCCTTTGAAGACCTGTTTGCTGATGAGATCATGTGTCTAGATGAGTCAACTCGGGGTCAGCTAACTGATTGCACACTTCCGGATGTTGACCTTAGTTTTGAAGAATTGTATGGAGAGGAGCTGAAATTCCTTAACATTGGAAGTGATGAGATTCAGAGTGAGAGTGGTGATAAGGAATTTTTTAGTGAACAATGTGGTGGAATGAGGGTGAATGATAATAATAAACAATTGAATCTGAAAATACCTAGGGCTAAAATAATTCATACCGTTTCCCAACTGAGCTCACGAAAGCAGACGCACTGGAACGATGGGAAACGGGCCAAAGGAAAACGACCAAAAGCCTAGGTAATGGTTACACTTGTATATACTCTTTGTAAATAATTTTTTTGCACTTTCTTGTAAATAAAAGTTTCTTACCTCTTACCTATTTCATGCATACATATATCATGATGCATTGAGGACAATGCATGAAATAAGTGTGGGGGAGGGTTTACTAACATAGAGTTTTTAGATTTTCTTTCTTTTACACTTAACATAGGATTTTTCATTTTCTTTTTAGGCTTTTTATTTTTATTTTTAGGATTTTCATTTTCTTTTTATATTTTATCTTTCTTAGTAGATTTTCTATTTTCTTTTAGATTTTACTTTTTCTTTTAGAAAAATAAAAAAATAAAAATAAAAAAAAACTTTTTGAAATAAGAGACAAAGTTTTGATCTATTTTTAAGAAAATTAAGATGTATCTTAGGAATTAAGAAAGCCTTAATTATGACATCTTAAACCTAGTTGAAATAATAGATCTTGTTTAAAATTATAGGCTAAGTAAGTAAAATTGGGGAGATATTTTTATCTTGAATTTTTGCCTTAGATAGTAAGCACTTCACACTTACACAATTTTTGGGATGGAAACAAAGACCTAAAATGCCATAAAATAAAAATATAAAAAAAAAATATATGTGAATAAACATCACTTATTAAGCTGGATAATTATGCCTCAAGAAGCATGATTATTCACGCCTAACAGTGGTCAAAAGAAAATATCACTTATTAAGCTGGATAACTATGGCTCAAGAAGCATGATTATTCACGCCTAACGGTGGTCAAAAGAAAACATCACTTATTAAGCTGGAAAATTATGCCTCAAGAAGCATGATTATTCACGCCTAACGGTGATCAAAAGAATAATCCCCTTTAGTTTTGTGGCCTTTTTCACTCGAGTCCTTAAACCCGAGGGATGTTTTCTCATCTGGTGCCCTAGGACCGTCTGGTTTGGGAGTCATCGGTTATAGGCTCGCTATATGGGTGAACTAGAAAGCTTAAGAAAACTAAGGGAAGAAAAAAAAAGAAAAAAAAGAATAAATAAATGGCTTTATGGTTAGAGTTGAAATCCCAGAAATCTTCACTATCACAATGTGCATATTATCTAGGTTTTATGAAAGATAAAGTATTCAATCCAATTTTGAATTCTTACCTTAATTGAAGACAAGATCTTCCATAGAGACTAAGTTTAAGAAAGAATGATTATAGGTGGACTTATGACCTTAGATCACTTATATTTTTGCAAAAATAGTTCGAAAACATGTCTCTCTCTCAAAATAAATTTTCAAAATACTAACATTTGACTTCTTTCTTTATGGATTTTGTGGGTGTAATCCGCTGAAAATCCTCAGGAGACAACACTCCTCCTCTAGGGTAACCTAGAGGTTTAACGGCTTGTTGCACACGCTCAGTGCAATCGTGTCACCTACGAAAGTGGTGTAATAAAACTGGTAGTATAGTTTTTCTTTTCTTTGTTTTGCTCGGGACGAGCAAAAGAATAAGTGTGGGGGTGTGATTGTTACACAATTCTGCATATTTTACCACATTATTCCCATGCATATTACAAATAAAAATATGATTTTTAATCCATTTCTCTATATTTTTACAGGTCCACATTCAAAAGGAGAAAAAGCCCAAAATCTCTTTAATTAGCAATAATTAAAGAGATTAATTCAAAAGCCCAAAAGAGCCCAAGATTTGAATTCAGGATCTAGAGAATTCCTCGCGCCAACTCAATCTTCCAGAAGGCCACGTGGATAACAACCTCGTAACAATCTGCAACAGAATTCTGTTGCTCAACAGATTCAGTTGTGCCGCAAAAACAGGGATTTTCCCGCCAATTTGCGGCCAGATCTGGGCCGTTGAGTCCCAGATTCTGGCCACCTGTCCGGGTTCTGGAGACTTCTCTCTGAGGCTATAAATACAGGACCAGGGCTTGCGAGAGGAGTGTGTGGAAAGTGAAGAGGAGAGATTAGAGAGTAGATGCTTGTAATTTTTGTAGGATTTTTCTCTAGGTTTTTAGTTCTTTAGATCTCCTTCTTCCTCCCTAGAAATTCTGCAAAAGAGAGTTGTAAGAGAGAGAAAGCTTGTGTACACCAAGGAGTGACAACTTGTGAAGTAAGGATTCATCCATTCTCTTCTCTCTACTTGAGCATTTTCTAGTAATTTTACTTGCTTTCTTTACTTCTAGTTTTACTTTACTTGCATATTAATTCATGCTTTGTTTTGCTTTTCTAATGGCTAGTAGCTAATTCTTTCTTCTCATGGCTAGCTAACAACTTACCTTGCTAATTACTAACTCATGGGTGATTGATATCTTTAATCTTGCAAAGTGTATGATCTTCTCTTCTCCGATGGGTTACTTTCATGCTTGGCAAGTATCTTGTTGTAATTCTCCATATGATTCATGTGTGCCTCATTTAGAGCCTTGTCTAGAATAAGTGCCTTGATGGAACATGGAGATGGATCACCAATATGCTATTTGTTGTACAACTTCTTTACTTCCATTAATGAATGTTGTATCTTCTTCCTTAGCATCCCTTGAGTGTAGCTCTTTTGATTCCATTATTGAAAGTCTAATTTGTAGGCCAATGACATCTATGAGGCTACAAGACAAGTCCAAGAATGATCACCCGTCATCCAAGTGGGAAAGTAATTAGACCAACACGCATGACATATCTATGCCGATGAATCAACATGAGGCACACATTCACCATCACTGAGTTTAGTAAGTTTTTAGCAAGGAAGTAAGGTTAGCTAGCCATGGTTTTCTCACCTTCAAATCTTTTATAAAGTTTTCTTTTCTTTTAGTGTTAATCTCAAAGCCAATCTTGTTTTGATTTCTTTTCATTTTCCATCATGCACAAAGTCACCCATTCTTTCATTTCTTTTTCATTGTATTTTTTATTCTTTTAAGACAAAGAAGAATCTTTGTTTTCTTTCTTCACTACCAACCGTAAAGCTTCATCGTGAGCTCTCCCTGAGAATCGACTCGGTATAGCCCATGCTATAACGGAGATAGGAAAGGGTACATTGATTACATATTGAATACATTTGTGGAGTGATCAAAGCACTTGAGGTTGTTTCTAAACCTTCCCTCTTTTATATAATATCTGTGCAAATACCACAATACAACACCTTTCCCATCTAAACAAATGTTTGGGCTCCACTTTGAGCCAATGTGCCATAAACCACACACATTTGGATTCCATATTTCGCAAGAAACATGCTCCTCATATGCATGCACACAAAACACGGCATACACATGCTCATCATGCTCACAAACATGATTCTATGTATGGTCATGTGTACACTTATGCACATTGTGGACGTACGGTCACCTTACAAAGTTTTGTTATAATAGAATACATAAGTCAAATTTTGCAAATAAGTTTGTTTGGGTTAGGAAAGGTGCTAACCCCCATAGACCTAAAAAGGTACGGGTACCAAAATTTACCCTTATTGTAATTGATGTAGGTGTGGGCTCTCACTTGACGTGAGAGGTATTGGTGCCTTGATGGTGGATGCTTTTGAGCTTGATAGATACTACATTAGATGCATCACCTTCAAGGATGTTTGGTGGGAGGACCATCCTGGTTTGAAGACCTAGAGATTAGTCTTATTGATTTTGGTAACTATCTCTAACTCCTTATCTTGCTTACATACTTTTATATTAATATTTTTCGCATGTACTAGTTTTCATGTTTTTCATGTTCATTATATTTAAATGTAATGTTTATTAGACTTGTGTATACATATGTAGTTTTTGAGATACACCCATGTTTATATGGATTATTACTTTTGTGTTCTCACTATTGTTTAACTATTGTGTATATTCTAGTTCTAAAGCACGTGTATTTACTCTAATGATCATGTTTGTTTATGATTTTGCACTTTATGTTTTTGATTACATGTTTAGATAGAATTTTTATTAAAACTTGTGTTTATACTTGTACAATTAGTGAGCTACACATGGTTATTATATGTTTGTGTCTCATAGCTCATTTGTACTCATTACATGTACATGTATAACCTATTTTTGATGATTCTTTCATTTATACTTATTTTTCGTATTTTTGTACATGTTTTCATAAAAATGTGTTTTTTTCATGTATATGTTAATTTTGTTTAAACTTTTAGATATACATGTGTATCGTAGAGCCACTTGACTTCATACAATATACTTTAGTGGACTAGTTTATTTTTGGATTGTATGTATATTTTAGTATAAACAAAATATACATATATCTTGATGCTTGTTAAGTTTTGATGATTTTCATGTTTTTGATTAAAAGGAATTTCATTGAGCTTCGTTGCCTTATTTCTATGATTTTTTGATTATATGATTCTTACACTCTATGTTTCGTATTTACTCATGATTTTTTTGTTTCATGAGCATATATGTGCTTTATAGATTTTGAGTGTCAATTATTGTGTGAGTTTCATATTCTCATGGATATATTCATGTTTTATGTCTTGTTTGAAGGATTTTGTACTAGTTTTCAAAATTATTTTTAAAGCTAGTCCTTATTCTTCATGTGGTAGCGATTTTCAAACTATACTAAAATATTTTCAAATCACAGTTTTGAATATTCTTACCTTCTAAGGGCGGATGGTTGGGAGACCATGCCTTGTATACTCTTCTTGAATATCTTTTAAACTTGTGCATGAATAGGGTGGTAGATATGAGTTATACACATGATCTTCATGTTATTTTATTATTTTTGTATACTCATACTTGGTTCTTATATATGTATTCTTCAAACTTCAATTAGTATCAATTTCAATTGGTATATCCATTTTCATACATACATATATATGATTTAATTGTGCTTATTTTACAATAGCTTTATACATTCTTTAAAAGCACAAAAAGTTTTTGCTAAGCTTGACTTATTTTTAAATATTATTTGCTATCTTATAAACTTATGTATTGATTTCAATTGGTATTTCAATTGCTAATCATTTCAATTAGTATTTTATCTTGATACCAAATAAATACCATAAATATCAAAATGTATTTCATGTTTCATTTCAATTGGTACTTACAATTAGTATCAATTTCACATTCTATTGATATCAAAATCTACTTTTGGTATCTTAAAATTTTTTATTACAAGTGGTACCAACATTTATTTTATCAACTAAAATTTGATTTCAATTGGTATCAAAATTCGTTTTGTATACTCATGTTTTCTATATATGTATGGATCATATCTAAAGTAACAATATATTGCTCTGATACATGCATATAGATATTTTCTTGTGCTTTAAACATATATGTCATACATCTCTAACACAAATTATTTCTCGCTAAGCTTGATTTAGTTAATAATGTTAATTATTTTTCAATTGGTATCATATATAATCTTATGCATTATTTGTATTGGTATTTCATAAAGGGAAAAATTCTTATTTTATCATTCAATTGGTTTTACTTTTCAATTGATATCTTACTCCCTATCTTTATGATAAAAAATACTTTGCTTTGATATATGCTTACATTTTCAATATTGGTATCAATAATTTTAAATCGGTATTATTTTCAAATTGGTATCCTTATTGCAAAATAAATATAGTGTTTACCCAAAAATTTGGTGTTTACCTTCAATTGATATTATGTCATTTTATTGGTATCAATTCATAAAAAGATTATTTCTTTCAATTGATTGTTTCAATTGATTGTGTTTATTAGTATTAAAATTTTATTTTAAAATATATTTATTGTTTGTTCATCCTCACCCCTTTGTTGATAATTGACAAAAAGGGGGAGAAGAATTTTGAGAGTTTACATATGCATGTTTATATCTCGCTATTTATGCATTGTGTTTAATTTATACATTTCATTGAATTTCTTTATGTTTATTTCTATACATGAGTTAAGGGGGAGCTTCTATGAAGCTTATCTTTAATACATGCATATATAACTCTATGAGTTTTGTCTTCATCAAAAAGGGGGAGATTGTTGGCCCAAAAGCCCACCACTCTAGTTTTGATGATAATTAACTCGTGTAGTTATAACACTAATGATCTTATGTTTATATAGTTTCAGTTATTGATCAAGATATTAGTAGGTATTTAGCTTCAACAAAGGAGTTTTGGGAGCTAACACATATAGATTCAAGAATTCGCGCGTCAAGATCGCATTTAACACTCGGTTAGAGTCAAGCTTTTTGGATCGTGTTTGGATCAAGTCGACTTGGAGAAGGAGTTTTACAAGAAAACTTCAGTTTTTGTTTAGTTTAGTTGTATTTAGATTTTGTATAAAGATAGATAGTATTGATATGCTCAAGTTCACACACACACAAGTTCGATATGTTTGATTTTCAGTTTAACCATTTTTTGGATTTTGAATATATATAATATATATATATATATATATATATATATATATATATATATATATATATATATAATATATATGATTTCATGAATAGATAGAATCAAAACAAAGTTTACGTGGTTTAATGTATTTTACATTTCATCTATATATATATATATATGCTTCATATATTTAGAAAAACTTATTTTGATGATCCTATTCATTTGTTTTAGAGTTTTGTATTTAACAAAACCTATTTTGATTTTATGTCAAAAAATATAGATATATACTTTACATGTGTATTAGATTCTATCCATAAACAATATGCTTCAATTGTGTTTCAATATCATGTTTTTTTTTTATTTATGCAAGTTTTGGAGAACTTCTTTTCAAAATCCAAGTTTTGAAAATACGGTTTTTATTTTAGGCCAAATATTTTATATCATAAAAATAGTTCAAATAGTTTGTAATATGTGTTGATTTTTGGTTACATATATTGGTTATTCAAATATCTAACAAGAACTTATTTTTGTGAAATTTATGAGAATTTATAAAATTTTATTGGAGATTAAATATCTAAGTTTCAAGTTCTGAATTATCTGCCAGAACTGCTGGCGGTCGACCGGACGGTCGAGCGGACCAGAGGTCAGTTGACCGGACCGGTCGGCCGATATGCACAAGGACGTGCACATGACCAGCCTACAAGGCCGGTCGATCAGGTGGTCGACCGACTGTAACCACCCATGTCTCGGGTGGTGCCGGTCGACTGGGCAGTCGACTGACAGGCTTCGTTCCTTATGGACAGTCGACCGGGCGGTCGACCTGCAGTGCCTAATGGTCAAAAATTTGACCGTTGGCCGGTCGACTAGCCGGTCGACTGAAAGGTCATTTCTGACCATTCAGGCTGCCAACGACTATATTTTTCCCAACCCTATGTAAAGGGGTTTTGGGGGCTGTTTTCTTAAGGATTTTGAGAGCTATTTTTTTATCTTTCTAATTTGTTTAGCAGTAAGTTTAAAGAGTTTTTGTGCTTAAAAGTTTGATCTTTTATTTTGTTTTCAAGGGTTGAAAAAATTAAAGAAAAAGAGAGTATTTGGGAAATTGGTTTTGACCTTCATTTCTATTTTATTCTAATATTTTTCCCAAGTATTTTTCTTTGTGATTTATTTTCCAAATATCTTATTTTCTGACACTTGAGCTATCATCTTTGTCCTATCTATAGGATCTTGTTTTTGTGAGAAATATTATTTGTGGTCTATTGTGATTACCAAGTTGTAATCTTTCCTTTACTTTGGTTTGTGTTCATCCCTCTAGTGTAGAGGTGATTGTGGTTTGGCTTAAAGCCTATCCCTCTTGTGTAGAGGTGATTGAGTTTTGGCTTTGTACCTTACCTCTTGAGGAGAGGTGGTTGTGTTGAGAGAGGAGTTGTATACTCCAAGTTTGTAAATTACAAATTCCTCAATGGAGATTCCGTTATGGGAGGTCCTGTGTGGACGTAGTGAAAATTCTTCTGTATGTAGACGGGGACGTAGAGCAGTGGCTCGAACCTTGAAACATATCTTGGTGTTTGCATTTGATCCACTATCCTAAACTCTATCTCCCTTATATCTTGCATTGCTATATATTTTTCATATCTCATATATGCTTGGTATTGTTTGTGTGCCCATACTTATGTTGAACCAAGAGAGCTTCATATAGCACCTCAACTCTTATTTAGAGGAATCTCGAGGAGATAGTCCCGAGCCTTTCATAGGGAATTCGGCTACACTCTTTGGTTACATATAGTGTGTTGCAATTGAGTTTTAATTCCGCATCATTTATCATTAAATTAGCTACTACACCTATTCGCCCCCCTCTAGGTGTATTTTCAGAATCCATTATATATCCATGCCCTCTATTAATTCATATTATTCAAGTCTACACTCCTTCCTAACACTAAGTCAATCTCCACTACAATATAAGTCCACTGATAAATCCAAGCATCAACAGATCTAATAAATTAAATAATGTTACTGAAAATAAACGCCTAGAGAGGGGGGGGGGGTGAATAGGTGTTAATGCTAATCTAGAACTAAATGCAAAACTATGTGCGCTAAATGCGGAAGCTAATGCAAATCTTGCACAAACTTAGTACAATCAACAAGTGTAGCCGAATTCCCCGTGAAGGGCTCTGAACTAACTCCTCTTGATTCCCCTTGAATGGGTTGAGGTGCTATGTGAAGCTCTTGTTGATTAGGTACAAGTGTGGCACACACATAAGCAAGCCAAGCAAATAAGATGATATATCAATGTGAAATATGTAAGGCAACACAAGCAATATAATATGAACATGTTCTAGAAGCTCTAGATACCAATTAAATTAATAAAATATTACAAAACACTAGATGCTCTAGATACCAATAAAACACCAATAAAACTTAATAAAACTTAATATATGCAAAAACATAAGTATGCATATAAAACTCAAATTATTCTCCCCCTTTTTGTCAATCATCAACAAAGGGGTAAACAATCAAAACAATAAATGAGGGGTAAAAATCTTTCTCCCTTTTTTTGTCAATCAAAAACAATAAAACAATGTTCTCCCCCTTTTTGTCTAAAAACAAAAACAAGGTCAATAAGGGGTGACTATAAACAACATGATATCAAAAGAAAAAATATGTCAATGAAGCATCTTGATATCAATTGAAAGCAAACAAATACCAATTGAAAAACAAACAAAGATCAATAAATGTTATATGCTATATACATTCGTGAAGAGGAAGACGCTAAGTTAGCTTCCCTACACATATGCATTACATGAAGGAGGGATGTTAAGCCCTAATTCACATAACACACATTATGTAATGCATAAGAGGAGATGTGAAGCTCCCCCTACACACGTGTACCACATAAAGAAGAGATGTTAAGCTCTTCAATACACAATACACTCAACATGAATTTATATTGCATATAGTCAATATAAATCAAAACTTTTGTAATTTTCTTTGAACAAAATTTTTAGATACCAATTTAAAACACAAGACATCTTGATATCAAAACATAGCAACTTTCATTTTAATCCAAATAAACAAATGAAATGACTATTTTTCTTTTTAAGCCATATAAACAATTTTGATATGCTTAAAATAAACATCATAAAGTGTGGGAGTGGAATCAAATGCCAATAGAAATATGAAAATCGAAATTTTCTCCCCCTTTATGAAATACCAACAAAAATTATGCATGGGCTTGAAACAAGATACCAATTGAAAACTAAATCAATTGAAATAAAATTGAAGCTCAAGCACTAGCATAAACAAGATTTGTGCAAATTGAAATAGAAATAAAATAGCACAAATAAAACAAGTATATGTGTATGAAATAAAATGAGTACCAATTACTAATAGATGATACCAATTGAAAATATACATACACAATAAACATATGAGTATACAAAAAAGATCAAAATGATACCAATTGAAAGAGTTCAATGATACCAATTGACATAACAATAAATTCAAGTGTATATCTCATATAATCTACCACCCAATCATGGTTCAAGTTTTAAATGATTTTCACTTGTAAAGCATACATGAACATGATCTCCCTTCCAACCTCCCATGGATGGTAGGGGTTTTCAAAAATAGATTTGAAAATAAGCTTAGTTTGAAAAACACTACAAATTGAAGAATACGAACTAGTCAAAAATGGAAAAACTTGTTAACTAGTACGAAATCCTTCAAGAAAGGAATAAAAACAAAATCATTTTTCATGAAACACATGCAAATCACATAGCACTAAAACACTCTAATATCCATAAAGTCCATAAAATTTTCAAAAAGGTGAGTGCACTAGTGTTATGTGGAACATGTTATCATGAAAATGTCAATAAAGCTCAATTATTCCTTAAACATTGAAAATACGAAAATCATCAAAACTTATTTAATCTTCAAGGCATATGTATATTTTATACAAATCAAGGTATACATACATATCCAAACACAACGAGTCCACAAAATGTATGCATGAAGGCACGTGGCTCAAAAAGGATATTCATGTATATCTAATAATTTGTATAAAATAGACATATACATGAAGTTAAACAAATACACAAAATCAAGAAAAACTAAATCTTCATCAAAACAAATTTCATTTCAAGGTATATGTATGAATTGTCAACACAAGAAGTATACATACATATCCCTAAACACAATTGAGTCCATATATAGATTTGCATGAAAGGCAAATGACTCAAGGGGTATACATGTATATCTTGAAGTTTGGCAAAATAAACATATACATGAAATAAAAAATCATAAAACAAATCCAAAAATAAGAATACAAGTTTAAAATATATGAATCATTAAAACTAGACTATATTAGCACATCTAATGGGTTCAAATAAGCATTCAAGCTCAAACATATATAGATTTATTTGTGGTCCACTATATGCACAAGTATAAACCTAGTCTTAATGAAAACTAACATCTAAACAAGTAATCTTAACATGAAGCATCAAAAACATAATAAAATCATCATGATAAAACTAAAACATGATTACTATGTAAATTCACACGTATTAGATTCATGATGTACATTATAGCTAAAACAAACGGTGAGAGCACAAAATATGGGTTCATATAAGCATGTGTGTCTCAAAATAACTAAACATGTATATCAAGGATCTAATAAACATGACATTTACACAATAATCTATAAACAAAAAATATGAAATACAAGACATATATGATCAATATGTACATGCATGTGCATTAGATCTAGGTCATACAAATTAGTTTAACCAAGGTGAGAACACAAAAATATAAGCCCATATAAAACATGGGTGTTTCAACCAACTAATATGTATAACACTAATCTAATTAACATGGCATATTCATGTTGATCACTAAACATCAAAACATGCTAATAAAGATAATCATGGAAAGCATGTAAACATAAATGAGAGTAAAGGATTGTTACCAAAATCGAAGAAGCAACTCTCCTTGTCTCCAAAACGTGGTGGTCTTCTCCACCAAATCTTCCCTTGAAAGTGATGCATCCAATTGATAAGCTTTAAGTACGGAACGCATCCACTCCAAGGTCCCGCTACTCTCACGTCATGTGAGAGCCCACACCTACATCAAAAACAAGTGGGGTGGTCTTTGGTACCCATTTCTTATTGGGTCTACGGGGGTTAGTATCTTCTCTAACCCAAACAAACTTCTTTGCTAAATTTGAAATATTTAGTCTATCATAGCAAAATTTAGCAAGATGGCCTTTTCGGCCACACTGTGTACATGTGTACACATGAGCATACATATGGTGATGGGTGTGTCCGTGAGGAGCATGTGTATGCCGTGATGGGTGTGCATGCATAAAGGATGGAACTTGTTTCTTTCGAACCAAGGATTCCAAGCGTGTATGGTTCTTAGCACATTGGCTCATAGTAGAGCCCAAACAATCTACTCTCTTCTTAAGCATGGATATATCATTATTAATCTTAGAAGAAGAGGTACATGTATTAGGTAGACTAGATGAAGAGGCTACACTAGCATGGCAAACATGTACATCAATTTTATTTTGCAAAATAATGTTTTTCTTTAAACACACATCTAAATCATTTGAACTAGAAATAATTTTATTTTTCAAATCAATATTCTCTTTTAAAACAAAATCAATTTTTGAAGACAAATTTTCATTTTTCTTCAAAAGAGTTTCACAATCATTTTTAGACTTTAAAAATTTATTTTCTTTTAAAACAAGGTCTAGTTGAGATCTCAATGAGTCCCTTTCATTATAGACCTCAACCTTCTCTTGCAACACACAATCAAGTCTAGTATGCAAACTTTTATTTTCTTTTTCAATTTCTAGACTTTTCTTTTTCAAAATCTTATATTTTTCAATCAATTTTTCACAAACAATTGAAAGTTCTTCATTTAAAGCATGAGGATCAACAAAATCATTTGAAGAACTAGCATCATCATCACTATCTAGTTGAGATTCCGAATATACCTCAAGGGAGTCATTCCCTTGGACCATCAAGCATTGTGAGTCGGACTCTCCACTAGATTCCTCTTCTTGTTGGATTTGCACTTGAAGCTCGGAGGTGGTGGTGGTTGTTGTCAACTTGTTCCACACTGCAAAAGCGGAATCAAGGTTAGAAACACTCATAAGATATTCTTTAGGTAATGTGCTTCTAATGGCCTCTAGGGCTTGTGCATTGGCCCCTATATGAATGCGATTTCCAAGATAGCATTTCTTGGTAGCCGTAAGGAAAATATGTAAGCCTAGGGTTTGGAGGTATATGGACATCCTAGTCTTCCAAATAAGAATGTTGGAAGCATCATACAAAGGTGGGGTCATGAAGTCCATGGTAAACTATATGTGTGCAAACAAGCAAATGCAAACAATAGATTAGCAATCAAATGGATCTCACTCCTAGGATGTTAAGCCTAAGTATCAGGAGCACCTGCTCTGATACCAATTGAAAATAAACACCTAGAGGGGGGGTGAATAGGTGTTAATGCTAATCTAGAACTAAATGCAAAACTATGTGCGCTAAATGCGGAAGCTAATGCAAATCTTGCACAAACTTAGTACAATCAACAAGTGTAGCCGAATTCCCGTGAAGAGCTCTGGACTAACTCCTCTTGATTCCCCTTGAATGGGTTGAGGTGCTATGTGAAGCTCTTGTTGATTAGGTACAAGTGTGGCACACACACAAGCAAGCCAAGCAAATAAGATGATATATCAATATGAAATATGCAAGGCAACACAAGCAATATAATATGAACGATATGGTAATAAGAATGATGCTATGCACAAATAAATAAGAGAGAGTTAAGAGGCAATGGATCAAACGCAAACACAAAGATATGTTCCGAGGTTCGAGCCCCTAGCTCTACGCCCCCGCCTTCACCGAGAAGGATTTCTAATTCACTATCTCCCACCGAGGGAACCTCTACCGAAGAGGATTTG
Organism: Agave tequilana; assembly: GCA_038442645.1. Taxonomy (NCBI): domain Eukaryota; kingdom Viridiplantae; phylum Streptophyta; class Magnoliopsida; order Asparagales; family Asparagaceae; genus Agave; species Agave tequilana. The sequence continues at coordinate 105,128 of JAVJIF010012107.1, read as the reverse complement.
TTACAACCCAAGGAGTACCGAACTCCTCTCTCAAACAACCACCTCACAACCGAGGGGTAGGCCCGTAGCCAAATACAACAACAAATCCACCTCACTCTAGAGGGATACAAACCAACAACCAACTCCACCTCACCAAGAGGGAGCAAACACCAATCTCCACCTCTACCTAAGAGGGAGCAAACCAACAACTCAATTACACAACCTCAACCTCTACCAAAGAGGGAGCAACCAAGAAATCAAGGGTTTACAATAAGTGGTCTCTTACAACCACAAACCTCTTTCCTTTTTCTTTTTCCACAAAAACAAAGATCCTAATAGATTAGGATAGGTGTTAGCTCAAGTGTGGAAAACTAGGTGTTTTTGGAAAATAAGCAACAAAGAAAAATCCTTGGGAAAACACTTGCAATATGATAGAAATGAAGATCTAAAGCAATATCCCAAAAACCTATTTTTCTTTGATTTTTCCAAAAACCCAAAACAATAAAGATGAAAAATTTAAAGCCCAAAAACTCTTTTAAAAAACTTGTTTTAAACTCTTGAAAACTGGTATTTTTTCTCTTCCAAAACCTTGGAGAAAACCTCAAACAAATGGGGTATATATAGCCCCAATACAAAACTAGCCATTAGAGCTGAGCTGGTAGCTCTGACAGGCAGCGGTCGACCGGCCGGTCGACCGCCAACGGTCAAAAATGTGACCGTTGGGCAACCACGGTCGACCACCCGGTCGACCCAAACAAACGGAGAGCTCTGCTCTCAGACCGGTCGACCCGGGCGGTCGACCGTCCCAAACGTGCACAGATTTGTGCACGTCGGTCGATCGTTCCGGTTGACCGACTCTAGTGTTAGTCGACTAGTTTGGTCGACTAGTCGACTTGCCTGAAGCCAAAACAGAAAAACTGAGAAAGTATTTTTCTAAAAAATCTTTTAAGACTTCTAAAAATCCACAAAACTTGTTTTATCATTTTATATTAAAACTCAATCAAGTGATAAAAATTTCAAGACATATATCAATCAAATCAATTCATTTTTGTGTCTTGCAAATTTTATCAAAAACAAACACTTATATTTTTATCAAACATGATTTTTGCAAAACATGAATAGGATAGTCAAAATAAGTTTGTCTATCAAGTTTAAGCATGTATGTATAAATAGAAACCATCTACTATACATATAAAACAAATTAAACTTGTTTTGATCTATTATTCATGAAAACACATATCGGTTAAACTAAAAACCGAAAATCCAATATCCAAACATAAATCTTGTGTGTGTTGTGCACTTGAGCATATCAACTATACTAAGCTTTACAATATGGATCTAAACACACTATCTAAACTATGGATACCTAAGTCTTCTTGATGATCTTCATCTTCAAGTAGACTTGCTCCAAAACTCCATCCAAGGGCTAGGCAATGTGTGATCTTGAAGCTTTGGCCCTGGAATCATCATGAGAAGCTTCTAAACTCCTTGTTGAAACTAATCACCAACTAATAACTTGGTTAATGATCTGAAACTTAAACAACACAAGATTATTAGTAAACATAAATACATGAGTTAATCATCATCAAAACTAGAGTGGAAGGCCTTTGGGCCAACAGTTACCAATCAATATAGCAAGACACTCACATCTTAGTACTAAGATACCAACTCTGCATACACGCACATACACACAGACGTAAGCAATACATCAAATTCATTCTCCATCACCAAATCCAACCTCACTCTAATATAGTCAACTAACTGTTGAAAATGGAAAGAGCAAAAGTTTAGAGTAAACAGTGCAGGTCCTTATATAAATATTCAAGCTTTGATATATATGTAGAGTTAATATACTCCTTCGAACTATCATTTGTAGCAAAGCTATAACGAGTTGTATCTGCAAGGAGGGTATGCGATAGAAGCTTTTCCAGTTTTTATGTTGTTTTCTTCAAAAGATGTCCTTTTTGTTTCAGTTTAAAGAAAAGAAAGTAAGAAAGAAAGAATGTGAAATAGGTGATGTGAATTGGTTGTGAATGAAAAATCGTGTGAAAGTAAAAGAGAAGAAATATGGATTTGAGAAGGCGATGAATGAAAACAAAGAAAAGAAAAGAAAAGAAAAAGGCTTAAGAAACTAAAAGAAAGTTGTTTTACAAAAAGTTTAAGAAAAGAAAGTTTAGAGAAAAGAGTTTGAAGAAAAATGAAGAAGTGTAAAGGAAAATTGTTTTAAAAGAAATTTGAGTTATAGAAATTGGAAGAAGTTGCATGGCTAACATTCTACTAATTAATCCCACTAACCGTTTATTTGTTGAAGATAGAGCCTCACTTTGGATCCTTAGCCTTTATGAGTCTTTTGTAATGAGAACTAGTCATTTGGTGTACTAATGAAAGTTCATCATCCTCCACTGTGCTCAACGCAACAAGAACTTGAACATCACCCAATCAAGATCCATTTTAAAGTGAGATTAAGGTGAGAAACAAGTGCACTATCGGTATCGGCATAGGTGATCGGGTATTCTCCAAGTACAAAACAAGCAAAATAAACAATCAATAAATCATTAAGAACATTTTAGTTTAGCATGAAATATGAGAGTTAGAATGCTTGTTAGTGTGTTAGAATTAGAACCCTTCATCATAAGCCAGCCATAACTCTTGCTTGCACAAGACTCTTTGGCATGCTATCGATTCATGTGGTTATCTTTAAGCAAGCTAGAATTAGTGAGCTAGTAGTTAGTTAGTCATGCAAGGAGAAGATTAGTTAGCCATGAAGTAAGAGCATGGAAGGTAAAGCTTGCAAGAAATATTAGCCATGATTAGAAGCAGGAATTAAAAACACAAGTAAAAGATGTAAGAAAGAGCAATGAGGAAAAAAGTAATCCTTGAATTGAAGTGTCACTTGGATCAATTACAATGGCTCTCTCTTCCTCACTCAATTTCTGAAAAATAAAAACCCTATACTAAATGGCAGTAACACAAGAGAAGAATCACAAGAGTAGCTCAAGTAATGGAGGTGCTTTGCACTATGTTTTCTTTCTAACTCCCTCTCTGGTGAATTTAGAGGGTAATTATAGGCTGCAGTGGCTTAGAGGGCATAAAATGAGGTGCCAGGTGTCATTCATCCACGGCTGCTTGATTAGTCTACAATTCTGCATTATCATATCACATTTTCCCACCGATTTATGAACAAAATGTCGGTCTAAACCGTGTTTTGGTCTCTCTTGCAGATAATCAAGACAAGAAGGACAAAAGGGTAATAAGAGCTTAATTAAACTCATATTTGGGTAATTAAATTCACATTTCTTGGAGGCCAAGCAAGGGATCTTTTAGAAAATACATTGAACCTAGACCTTTGTGCAATCAGACGAATATCCGGGCCAAAATATCAAATACGAATATACCAGGAAGCTCCTCGAAGAAAGGAGATGTCGCTCGCTAAAACCAGGGTCTTATGTCCTTGATATTGCCGCGGATCCGCGGCAATTGCCGCGTTTCCGTGACAATTGGGTGGAGCCACGCGTCGATTTTTGACGCGTGGCCCCGTCTCGTCTTCTAGAACTCCCTTATGCCTATAAAAACCCCTGTAGACGTCCAAAACGAAGCAGTTTTTAATTTTAGATTAGGGTTTCTATGTTTTAGTATAGGATAGTGTAGGTGTTCTTCTTTTCTTTTCTTTTGTATTTGTATTTTGTTTTTAGATCTTGTAGTAGGGCTGAGAGATTCAGAGAGAGATAGAGAGGAATTGATGTAATAGATGGTGACAATCTATGTAAAGGTGCCTCCTTTCTTCTCCAATATAATCTTCTCCATCTTCTACATGATATTTAGCTAATTTCTTTTTCTCATGACAATCTAACTACTAACTACTAACCATCAAACCACTTACTTGATACTTCATATGAATCAAATAGCCTCTACAAGGCCTTTCTCTTGCAAGAGCCATTAATGGCTCATGATGATGGATTCTAACATTCTGACATTCTAACATTCTAACACCTAACCCACTAACTTACTAACTTGCAATGTCTTCTTTATTTCATGCTCACCTCTAACTAGTTTTGATGATTTAATAGTAACTTGCAACTTGTTATGTGGTATGGATGTGTTGTTTGAATGTAGAAGAACAATCTTATGGGCCATGCTCTGTATTGTCTCTTGAAGCCAAGGGTTAGTGATGGTCAAGGATCCGTGTGAGGTAACTATCACTAAGAGATTAGCATGGTTAGTGGATCACTTAGTAGTTAGTAGCCATGAGTTTTTTTAATCTTATTTTAAAAATCAATCCTAAAATCTTTTATCATTTTTTCTTATCGATGTTTTCACCAACTTCTTAGTTCACCCTTGTTTCATCTTCTTTTTATTTTCTAAATCACTTCTTATTTTGTTTCCACATCGTTGTTTTCATCGCTTTCCTTACCTCTCACGTTCTGGATTTATTTTCTTTTATTTTCTTTTTCATTCTTTAAACAAAGAAGACTTGTTAACAACCGACGTGAATAAAACTGTTAATGCTTCTATCGCCTCCCGTCCCTATGGATTCGACCCGTTGAGCCAATGCTATAATGGAGTATTGAGGGAACATTAGCACGCTTGCTTTTTCATTGATTTCATAAATACACATTTTCGAGTGCTCGTTCTGTCCCGATCACTGCTTCTAGAAGATGGGCGCAGAAACGCAACTTTGAGGTGCCAGGTGTTGTTGATCCACGGCTGCTTTCAAAAGATGGCCGCGGAAACGCGACAAAAGCCGCTTTTCCACGGTAATACAATGGCCGTTTGCACTGATCCAGTCCCAACTGCCTGTCTTCTAGAAGGAGATCTCTAGGAAATATCCATCTCTCCACGCATTTAGGCTAGCATTAGTCCAGATTTATCTAATTATTTAAGAACTAATCTACCCCTATCTAGATTGATCCTTCTTGCTCTTCAAGAAATCTCTTTAAAAATTTGAAAAAAGCTGGAAATTCTGGATTATTTTTCACCCTTGCCCTTGACTTTTGATTTATCTACAAATTAACCAAAAGAGAGTTATTAGAAATATATTTAACATAATATGGTAGGTAATGTGATGATTATGATGCATAATTAATCACTAATCACACCCCCACACTTATCTCTTTGTTCGTCCTCGAGCAAAATAAGCAAAAGAAAAACTAAACTAGAGAAGTTATTACACCACTTTCGCGGGTGACGCGATTGCACTAAGCACATGCAATAAGCCGTTACACCTCTAGGTTACCCTAGAGGAGGAGTTTTATCTCTTGAGCATTTTCAGCGGATTACACCCACAAAATTAATAAAAAGGGAAACAAATGTTAGTGCTTTTTACATAGAAGGAAAAAGAAAGAAAGTTTATGATCTATTTTTTAAAAAAATTTAATTGATCTTATGGTTTTAGGTTAACCTAAACTGTTCCTTCTAATTATAAGTTTCCACTTGAATTTTGTCTTCAATTTAAGGTTAAAATTCAAAAGTAGAGAGATCATTGGATTTTACACCAAGCCTAGAATATATACACTTATATGAATGAAAAATTTACACTTAGACTATGATACCTTTACTTATATTTTCATATATATATATATATATATATATATATATATATATATATATATATATATATATATACACATTTTTTTTATATAGACATATATGTACACTTATTATTTTTTTGGCTTCATTAGGTTTTCTAATTTACCTATGTAGCGAGCCTTGTACCGATGACTCCCAGACCAGATGATCTTAGGGCACCAGATGAGAATACAACCTTAAGATTCAAGAACTCGAGTAAATAAGGTCACAAATGCTAAGGACTTAACCACCTTTAGGCGTGATTGATCATACTTCTTAAGGCACAACTAACCAGCTTAATTGACGATCAAGTATTTATTTACTTATATTTACAATTTTTTTATATTTAATTTTTCTCTTTTTTATATATATATTTTTACAAATAAAGGTGTATAGGTCTTTGTTTAATCCCTCATCATGTAAATGTAGATAATACTTAGAAAAAAATTCAAATCTATTTATCTTTCTACTCCTTTCTTAACCCAAAAATCTAACAAGTCTTCTTATTTTAACTTACATTAAGAAATCCTAGTTTAGATTTTCTTTAATTCTTAATATCAAGTTAATTTTCTTAAAAATGAATCATTTCTTTTAATAAAGGAAAAGAAAATTCCTAGAAGAAAAAAATCTTAAAAGAAAGAAAAGGAAAAATTTTTTTATAAAGGAAAAATCCTAGAAAATCTCCGAAAAGAAAGAATCTAAAAAACTAAGAAAAAGTCTAAAAAGAAAAATCTATGCAAGTAACTCCCCCACACCTATCATATGCATTGTCCCTAATGCATGAAAAATGAATGATTGCAAAAGATAGGTAATGGAAAAAAATCACCTCAAGCGCCTACTTGGGCCAGCTGAAGTTCTTGGGCCTGTGGACTGAGAACGCCCAACCTCCTCAATACGCTCTAGCCTCGCATTCTGCTCCTCCACTCCTTTTCTTAATGTAACTTGCCCCTTAAAGATTTTCTTCATGCTCTTTCAAATGGGAGACATGAAAGCCTTAGTGTCATTCAGGGGTGGTTGTTGCTAGAAGGCACTCTCATCTTCCTCCTTACTTCATTTCTCTGAGAAAAACTCAACAGGAACATCCTCTATCATAGCGGCGAGTGTCCACACCGCATGAAGGCAACTATTATAGGTACTAGTGAGGCGCTCAGTGAATCATGGACCCGGTCACAGGCTGAAAAGACTTTATCTGGTAGAAAATATCTGCACAGACGGGTAATAAGAACAGTATGCAAATATTTTGCACTCCTAGTACATTGGAAGTTGGTAAGCATGTGTTTCCATATGATAGTATTTAGACATACCGACTGCTGCCTGGTCATCAGGCTGTGTATAATATGCAACACCAGCTTGTTAAAGGTTGTGGTGTAATCTAGACCTAGTATATTACGTTTGACCCATCGTCCAACACAATGTACATTTTGGGATGTGGTGCTCGCTTTGAGCCTAATGTCTTTTCCTCACATCTCACTCCCATAATCATCATATACTCAATTAGAGGTAAGGAGGCATCATGTTGTGGAAGACAGGGGATGTGCTCGTGACCATCGCAAGTGTGTTAACATTAACAATAATATCCCTAGTCTCAAAGTATACAATGAAAGTTTGTTGGTCATGATCGATGGTGGTTGGTTCAATTTGAGTGTAAAATTGGGTAACCAATTCGGGACAATAATAAGCATCACCATCTTCATTGTCATACACAAGGCTAAAGCAATTTCTCTCTCTCTTATATGATCTAAAAAGATTATGCCATAGCCATGAATATCCAAAAAAATCCTAGCAAAATTCTTTTCGGCGAATATGGAAGGGGCTATGGAGAAAAATTCATAAAGAGAGGGAAGAAGATGTGCAAACCTCTCTCAAAAACTGTGGGGGAAAAAATCCAAGGATGGACTGCCCAATCAGTCACAGTGATTGTAGAGAGAAATTTTAGGTAGATCTGAGATCTACACTCAACGACATCTGAAGGGGACCTTGGCGGCACTCCTGGATCCTCAAGAAAGCTGCGGAAGAGCGGTAATTGTGGTGCTTCCACGGTAGATTGGTGGGACGAGAGAATCGGGCTTTGGTTGGTTGTGGCTCATCTCCCTCTTCTCTCTAGATCTTAAGATTCTGAAAGTGATATCCGTGAGAGAGATAGGAAGGGTATATATAGGCTGAGAAAAGATGACTTGCCTTTTTTACCCTTAAAGGATTTTAGAATTTTGAATAGGGAATTTGGGGTTTTAAAAATTCTGTACAAAATCCAAACTCTTTTCGATTTTATTTTTATTATAATTTTAATTTTATTTTTATTTGAAGAAAAGGAAAAAATCGTTATTTACAGAAAATGAGTCCCTTAAAGGATTTTTACAATAATAAATAGGAGATTTTAGGGAAGGGCCTGGTCACTCATATACTGGGTCATAGAAACCCAGTTCAAAAGTTCCATGTGGCTCAGGCTCGATGGTGAAGAAAAATTTTAATCTCTGACCAATGACTTCGAATACATTACCGTCCTTAGGATCAAAGATTTAATCACTCCATGTGGAAAAAAAAGTTTGAACAAGGAATGGTCCTGACCAACATGTTTTACAGTTTACCGGCAAAAATGTGAAGCGTAGAGTTGTATAGTAGAACCTTTTGCTCAGGGACAAAATTCTTCCTATGTATAGGCTAATCATGGAAGATTTTGGTTCTACTCTTAGAAATTCGAGCGTTATTATAGGCTTCATTTCTTATTTCTTCAAGCTCGAAAATTTGCAACTTTCTTAAGTCACTAGCTTTTTTCAAGTCAAAATTCATTTGTCTATTAACCCACAAGGCACAGTGCTCAAGCTCTACAGACAAATGACATGATTTTCTAAATACCACTCGATATGAAGGCATCCCTAGGATAATTTTGTAAGCAGTCCGATAAGCCCATAGTGCATCAAAAAGCTTAACTGACCAGTCCTTCCTATTCTGTCCTACAGTCTTCTCCAGGATGAGTTTGATTTGTCTATTTGTTACCTCCACTTGTCCGTTAGTCTGAGGATGGTAGGCCGTGGATAACTTGTGAGAAATGGAGTACTTCTGCATTGGTTTTAAAACCTGATTGCAGAAATGACTCTCATTATCGCTTATTATCGTATGAGGAGCTCCGAAATGTGAAATGATATTTTCTCTTAAAAATTCGATGACAATATGACAACTTGGTTGTCATTCGTCCTACTTGGTACAACTTTCACCCATTTAGAAATGTAATCAACGGCTACCAAAATGAACTGATTGCCAAAGGAAATTAGAAAGGATCCCATAAAATTAATACCCCACAAGTCGAAAATTTCTACTTTCAAGATTGGGGTAATGAGCATCATATCCTTACGTATGATTTGACCCATCATTTGACATCTTGCACAGAGTTTGCAAAAATTATAGAAGTCCTTAAAGAGAGTGGGCTAGTAGATCCCACTCTGTAGAACTTTTTCAGCAGTTTTTCGTGGACCAAAATGTCCACCATATGCAAACTCGTGACAAAATGTTAACACAATATGATGTTCATCCTTAGAAAGACACCTTCTAATGATCTGGTTAGGGGAATATTGAATAGATATGGTTCATCCCAAAAGAAGAACCGTATCTGCGTGAAAAGCGGTGTTTGTCCTATTTTGACGAACTAGAAGGTGTTCGCTTGGTTGCAAGGTAATTTGCAATGTCAGCATACCAGGGCTCTTTACACATTACTAAGATGTGTTCGTCAGGAAAACTTTCATTGATTGGGATCATTTCCACTGGTGCGTTTGGAATCTTAAAAAGGTGATCAACCACCACATTTTTGACACCCTTTTTGTCCTTTATCTCTAAATCGAACCCTTGCAAAAGAAGAATCCAACGAATAAGTCTAGCCTTAGCATCCTTCTTTTGCATCAAATATCTGAGGGCAGAGCAGTCAGTAAAAATCGTTGTTTTAGACCCAAATAAATATTGGCAAAATTTCTCCAATACAAACACAACAGTTAAAAATTCCATTTCAGTTGTTGTGTAATTGAATTGGGCTTCATTAAGCGTCTTACTAGCATAATAAATCACGTGTTGCCTTTTATTAATGCGTTATCCTAGTGCAGCACCTATGGCATAATCAGAGGCGTCACACTGACTTCAAAGGGTCTAGTCCAATCTGGTGCTGATATTATCGGTATAGAGACAAGTTTTTATTTTAGCTCCTCCCAAGCTTGTAGACATCCATCATCAAAATGGAAGGGCATAACTTTTTATAAAAGATTAGTTAAAGGTCTAGTAATTTTCCTAAACTCTTTAATAAACCTTCTGTAAAAACTAGCATGCCCTAGGAAAAATCTGATGTCTTTTAAGCATTTAGGTTCAGGAAGTTTTGCTATCACCTCCACTTTGAATTTGTCAACCTCAATTCCTCTACATGAAATCTTATGCCGAAGGATGATTTTGTGTTTGACCAGGAAATGATACTTTTCCGAGTTAAGTGTCAAGTTCTTTTCCATGCATCTTTATAAAATCAACTTAAGATGATGCAGGCATTAGTCAAAGAAATCTCCCTATATTGAAAATCATCAATAAAAATCTCAAGAAATCTTTCTACCATTTCTGAGAAAAGACTAAGCATGCAATGTTGGAACGTTGTAGGAGCATTGCATAACTCAAGTGGCATTTGTCGGTATGCAAACGTTCCAAACGGACAAGTGAAAGTTGTCTTTTCTTGGTCCTCGGGAGCAGTTAGAATTTGATTGTATCCTGAATCTCCATCCAGGAAACAATAATATTCGTGTCCTACCAATCTCTCAAACATCTGATTTATAAAAAAAGAGGGAAGTGGTCTTTACATGTGGCAGTCTTCAACTTGCAATAATCAATACAAACTCGTATCTTCGTTGGAAGACGAGTCTATACTAATTCTTTTTTATCATTCTCTACCATAGTAAAGCCCGCTTTCTTGGGCATAACATAGACTAAACTAACCCATTGGCTATCAGATATGGAATAAATTATCCCATTGTTTAGTAATTTCAGGATTTTAGTACGGACAACCTCTTGTATAATAGGGTTTAGTCAACGCTGTGGATCATGTTTTGGCTTGGCCTCTTCTATCAGATGAATCCTATATTGCATAATGGATGGGCTGATCCCCTTAATGTCGGCCATGTTCCAATCAATGGCCTCTCTGTTTTTTCTTAATACATCAAGAAGATCCTCTTCTTATTGTTCCATCAGATGAGAAGCTATGATCACAGGGAAAGCTTTCTTTTCACCCAAGTACCGATACTTGAGATGACTAGGAGGAACTTTCAGTTCTGAAGAAGAGATATGATCTATCAAGGGTTTTTCTTTTTGCAAGAGAATGATTGGGGTCGCATTTCTTGCCCATTCAACTGTTGAGTTTACAGTCTGGTCAAGATTGAAGTCATCTGACTCTAAATCAAATTTATGGTCAGACTCATATTCTAACTCCTCTTCATGTTCCCTTGTGAGTCCTTCAATCAAGTTCACCTCAAATCATTGGTTATTAAAGTCCCGAGATTATTTTCCCAAGTGGAAAATATTCACCTCCTTTGTCATGTCACTGAAAGTCAAACGCATAGACCCATTCCTACAGTTTATGATCGCATTCGCAGTTGCTAGGAAGGTAATCCTAGAATGACCAGGGTTTAAGCTTTCGAGTTTTACACGGTTTGTGTCTCTAGAGCGATGAAATCAATGGGGTAGATAAACTCCCCAACCTGTATAAGGACATCTGTAATTTATCCCTTGGGGATATTTACAAAATAATCAGGTAACTGTATGGTAACACGAGTTAGACGGAAGTCGCCCAGCCTAAGTTGCTGATACATAGAAAAGGGAACCAAGTTGATACTTGCTCTCAGATCAAGCAGTGCCTGGTTTATTGTGGTATGTCCTATAATGCATGAAATGGTTGGATTCTTGAGATCTTTGTATTTTACAAGGATGGGCCCGATTAACAATTCACTGATGTTGGATGCGAGGAAGACCTTTTTGGGAACATTTGTTTTTCTTTTCTTGGTGCACATGTCTTTTAGAAATTTGACATATGATGGAACTTATTGAATGACATCAAGAAGATTTGGACTTGATTAAACATTTCCCTATTCTTTTTCATTTGAGCATTGGTCTTGTTGGTTGCTAATTATTAGGAAATGACACAATAGACTTGTGAGTTTGCTCAGCTATTTTATCCTTTTCATTAGACTTGAAAGTGGATGGTTGTGAACTTGATGATGAAGATGAATAATTCAGAACTTGTGGTGTAGTCACAGGAGGATTAGACACTTGATTGTTGAAAACTGGGAGATTGGAAACCTTATTATCAACTTATTTTCCTGATCTTAGAATATGAACAGTGTTGCATTGTTTTGGAGTTATGCCATTAGCTTCATTAATAGGGAAGGGGTTCTTTGGATTAGGCAATGGTTGACTAGGCAATGTTCCTTTTTGTTTTTCATTAAGTGAGTTAGCCAATTGACTTATTTGAACCTTTAGCCTATCAATAGCTTAATTATGATCATCATTGAGGCTTGATTTTTGGACAAGTTTTCTATTATTTTCTTCAAATCTGTCATTTTCCTATCTGGATGATTTTGTTACTAATGTTGGTAAGCGGGCTGAAAATTGTGTCGGTAAGTCAGTTGAAAACTAGATTGATTTTGATGGAAATTGGTTTAATGAGTTTGAATAGCGTATTGATGTGGAAATTACTGTCTTGGCTGCTCAAGACCAGACTAACTCTAAGAAAAATTAGGATGATTCCTCCATCTTGGGTTGTACGTCTTGAAGTAAGGATTGTAATTGGTCTGGTGTAGGTTGCATTCATACTATCAGGGAACATCTATTGAGCCTGGTATACTGGACACTCCTCGAATAGGTGGGTTTTGACCTGGTTTACTTAGTTTGGCTCCCTAACTTCAAGTAGTTCTCATTTCCTCGTCAATTGTGTGATTTTAGCCTCAGCAGCTATAGAAGGCTCAATGGAGTGCATACCAATTCTGAAAGTTATATGGTTGGTCTTTTCAGGATAAGACTTCCACTGAATAGTTTTCTCAGTTAAGGCTTCATATAAGTCCCAACTCTGATCCTCATCTTTCTTTAAAAATTCTCCTTGACACATAGTCTCAAGAAGCGTCTTGGTCTGATAATCTAACCCGTCATAGATAATTTGGCACTGCCTTCACTTCTCTATTCTGTGGTGAGGACACTGAGTTAACAAATCCTTAAACCTTTCGAAATACTTCCAAAACGGTTCATTTGTTTCCTGTATATACTGCATAATGTTCTTTCTAATGAGGGCAGTCTTATAGTTAGGATAGAATTTCTTAAGGAACACCTTAATAAAGTCATCCAATGATGAAATAGAACTAACAGTTGTATAGCCACTTCTTGGCCATGTCCTTAAGTGCAAAGTATATAAGCCTCAGTTTAACAGTATCTTCCCCCAGTTGGGGAATTCTCATCATCAAGCATACTTCTTCAAACTCCCGAATGAAGAAGTATGCATCCTCAGATTCTAATCCATGGAACCTAGGGAGGGTGTTTATGCATTGGGGCTTCAGCTCAAAGTTATTTCCATTAGCTTCGGGTAATAGAATGCAGGTAAAACTTGTCCTAGAGTGAAACATGATTAGCCATGATTGGATCTATCTCAGGAGGTGGTGTGGGTGCAAGTGGAGTGTTTCTATCTAGTCTTAATGTAACTGGATCCCTGGACTGCTCTTGCATGCACAACAGAAACAACGTTCATTGAACAAACAAGCAGAAAAAAGAAAAATAGCAAACAATAAAAAAGAAAAAAAATGACCAAGCCTATCTAGGATACTTGGACTTAGACGACTCCTAACTGGGCGATTCTCTGGGGAGGGTTGTTGCTTGAATCAGACCATCAGCTAATCAGTCAGGTAGGAAAAATATGGTGGGAGGTATCTGTGCATAAGCAACATGCCTTAATTATGCCAAACCACGGTATGTTCGAAGCATAACTTCTTAATTCCCAACCTTAGACACTGATTTGACTGGAGTATAATTTGAAACAAGTCCCAATCACAGTTAATCTCCTATTGAGTCCGGATGTCCATAGAGGCCAACATCTATCAATTTTTAAATTAAGTTTAGGATTGTGAGTGCTTGAAATGCTATTTTTGGGCTTAAGAAGGGTGATGAAATTCTTACCTTATCTTGTTTATTTGGGTGATGCCTTTAGAGTCATGTTGTGCCATTGTATAGAATAAGCAAATAGGATTCACTCAAAATGATTAAATCATCCAAGAGATGGGTCCTATTCTATATGCTATGCGCAGGTACCTTGCTCCAGCACTCTTCAACAATAAAGTAAAAGAATTATAAAGATACGTGCCCTTAGATGCAAATGTTTAAACAAATTTTGACTTTCAATGGTCTTTTACGGTTGGTCATTAGCAGGAATATGGGTGTGGCATACAAGAAATAATTGCAATGAGTTAATTTTTGTAAAGCATGCGACCCTTCAAAAAAGAATGTCAGTAGTCAACTTCTTCTTGCCACAGAAACACGACAAAAGCTGAGAAAACACAGTAAGTTGGAGGGTACTTGGTCTCTGCTTTCAAGAGCAGAGGAATAAGACCACTTATATGTCATTGGAGCGGCTATTTCTTTGTTTCCGGCACCTATAATCTGAAACAAAAAAGGAATTGTTTAGATTGAGAAAATAAAAACCGTTACCCTCTCTGGCAACGGCGCCAAAAAATTTTGTTGGAAACAGAAAAAGAGCAAAAGTTTAGAGTAAACCGTGCATGTCCTTATGTTAATGTTCAAGCTCTGATATGTTTGTAGAGTTAATATACTTCTTTGTAGTAAAAACTGTAATGGGTCGATCTGCAGGGAGGGTATGCAATAGAAGATTTTTTGGTTTTTATGTTGTTTTCTTCAAAAGATTTCCTTCTTGTTTTAGTTAAAAGAAAAGAAAGAAAGAGAGAATGTGAAATAAATGATGCGAATTGGTTGTGAATGAGAAAGCGTGTGAAAGTAAAAGAGAAGAAATACGAATTTGAGAAGGCAATGAATGGAAACAAAGAAAAAAAAGAAAAAGGCTTAAAAAATTAAAGAAAGTTTTTTTACAAAAAGTTTAAGAAAAGAAAGCTTAGAGAAAAGAGTTTGAAGAAAAGTGAAGAAGTGTTAAAAAAAAATTGAAATAACTACAAGTTCAGTTCTCTCATACCATTATTCCAATGATCAGTTCTCTCATGCTATAAATATAATCCGATCCTCTACATCACCAATATATTTATATCTCAATAACTGAAATATCTACATATTTTGATACATCTAATCAAATTCCCATGCTTCAATCCGATCGATCATTATAGACTCTCACTTCTATCAAGGTCAATCACAAGATCTATATATTAAGGTAACAATCTTATATACTTGTCTAAACCACTAGTTTTGACCTATCCAATCAAACACAAATATCTCAATCAAAGTCAACTCCACTCCAATCGAGTCATTGATTAGTCCAAGATGCCATTCTTTTAATAAAGAATCTCCTATTTGATCAGTCACTAATATCCAAAAGGATTCCAATATAATTAATCACTAGATAATTGTCTCATAAATACTACACATGAAATATATATACTACACCACTCATCCACATACACGAGCTAGGCTAATCACTAGGTCCAGTCAAGTCACAGTCTAAGGTATTTCACAACTAGTTCTGAATCTAAAACTGTAAATAATCTACACATGAAATGATAGGATAAGAATATCTCAGTAACAGAGTATTAAATCCACTATATATCATACACTCTATTAATTCATATTATTCAAGTCTACACTCCTTTCTAATTCTAAATCCATCTCCACTACAATAAGAGCACTGATAAATCCAAGCATCAACAGATCTAATAAATCAAATAATGTTACAAATCAATATAGCAAGACACTCCCATCTTAGTACCAAGATACTAACTCTGCATACACACACACATCAACAATACATCAAATTCATTCTTCATCACTAAATCCAACCTCACTCTAATATAGTCCACTAATTGTTGGAAATGGAAAAAGAGGAAAAGTTTAGAGTAAACAGTGCAGGTCCTTATGTTAATGTTCAAGCTCTGATATATATGTAGAGTTATTATACTCTTTTGAACTATCTTTTGTAGCAAAAATTATAACGGGTCGTATCGGCAAGGAGGGTATGCAATAGAAGCTTTTTCTAGTTTTTATCTTGTTTTCTTCAAAAGATTTCCTTCTTGTATCAGTTAAAAGAAAAGAAAGCATGAAAGAGAGAATGTGAAATAGGTGATGTGAATTGGTTGTGAATGGGAAATCATGTGAAAGTAAAAGAGAAGAAATGTGGCGATGAATGAAAACAAAGAAAGAAAAGAAAAAGGCTTAAGAAACTAAAAGAAAGTTTTTTTGCAAAAAATTTAAGAAAAGAAAGCTTAGAGAAAAGACTTTGAAGAAAAGCGAAGAAGTGTAAAGGAAAATTGCTTCAAAAGAAATTTGAGTTGTAGAAATTGAAAGAAGTTGCATTGCTAACATTCTACTAATTAACCCCACTAACTGTTAACTTGTTGAAGATAGAGCCTCACTTTGGATCCTTAGCCTTTATGAGTCTTGTGCAATGAGAACTAGTCATGTGGTGTTCTAATGAAAGTTCATCACTCTCCATTGTGCTCAACGTAGCAAAAAGTTGAACATCACCCAATCAAGATCCGTTTTAAGGCGAGATTAAGGTGAAAAACAAGTGCACTATCGGTATCAGTATAGGTGATCGGGCATTCTCCAAGGACAAAACAAGCAAAATAAACAATTAATAGATCATCAAGAGCATATTAGTTTAGCATAAAAATATGAGAGTTAGAATGCTTGTTTCGAGTTAGAACCCTTCATCATAAGCCATCCATAGCTCTTAGTTGCACAAGGCTCTTTGGCATGCTATAGATTCATGTGGTTATCTTCAAGCAAGTTAAGGTTAGTGGCTTAATAGTTAGTTAGCCATGAAGTAAGAGCATGGAATGTAAAGCTTGCAAGAAATATTAGCCATGATTAGAAGCAAGAATTGAAAATCACAAGTAAAAGATTTAAGAAAGAGCAATAAATAAAGAAGTAATCCTTGAATTGAAGTGTCATTTGGATCAATTACAATGGCTTTCTCTCTTTCCCACTCAATTTTTGGAAAATAAAAACCCTATACTAAATTGTAATGATGCAAGAGAAGAATCACAAAAGTAGCTCAAGTAATGGAGGTGCATTACTCTTTGTTTGCTTTCTAACTCTATCTCTGGTGAATTTATAGGTATTTATAGGCTGCAGTGGCTTGGGGGGCACGAAACGAGGTGCCAGGTGTCGTTGATCCATGTAGGCCTTACGGTCTCTTTCAAAACATCTGTGATGTCAATCAGCCATTACTTGGCATCAAGTGGTCTCTCTTCTCTTGTAAATATCGCCAGCTGTAACCGTTTGAAGTCTGATATATTGCTCGGTTTTTGTTCTTTAGGAGCTGCTATCAATCCTTACTAAAGGAGTTCAACTGCTTTTGTTGGTTCTCCATCATATAATGAATAACCCTCAGAATATCTGCATTCTCTCCTGTGAGTCCGTTCTGTGATTGTCCGAAGCTTTTATGACACATCTTTCTATCCATATCTATGTTTGTAAAAGATGACTGGAAACTGAAAAGTGAAAAGATAGATGGAATTTAGGAATCAAGGAAGGAGTATTAGGAAGGATTAGATAATTTTGTACACTGTAGTTGGATTGTTAACCGAGACTCATACATTCTAGTTGCAAATTAATATCCCATTAATTTACTGCTGGTTGTACTATAGGTGTGAGAGCTTAAGCTCTGATACCAACCTGTAATGCCCCGCCCTAATGGATACAGAGATGCTACTGCGACGTATATAAGCAGGGCGAAAATACCCTCACATATATAAATGTTAAGCATCAGTACTGACAAGAATCTGAGTATGAAAGTATGTAGTGTAAATACATTCCAATATAAGGAGTACAACTTACAAAGGTATCACAGAGCGTGATATAATATTACAGGTACATTACATTATTACTAGGTACAAAAGTAAGATTTACAACATGTACAGTGTAAAAGATGCTCACGAGCTGAGAAAGAATCCCGCGAGCTAGTCAGAAGAGTCAGGAACAAAAGGAGCTAGGACTAGTCAGCCTACTTCGAGAGGTAAGCTTGATCTTCAGCGAAGGGCTCCACTTCAATCCAACCTTCAGAATTTAAACATGCAAGTCCAAGGGAGTCAGAAACTCCCCAATAAGTGGCCAGGTGAATGCCAAGTGGCATGCAGAGATAAGTACATGTGTATGGATAAATCCGAATCAGAAAGCATGCATCAAAAATAGTGTCGAGAGTACAAAAATATTAAGCATGCGATAAAGGCATAAAATTGATGAAAGTGATTAAGCATGAATAAATCATTTATTATCATTCTTAATATTTATTCTTATTACTCTCCCTACCAATATGTCTAAGGTATTGTAATAGCGTCCCAACACACATATATCCACATCTGAGTAAGTCGAGTTTGTTATTGGAAACCAACGGGAGTATCAACAATAATATTTACAGTGGGTCCTATACCTGCCTGGGACCACAGTCCATGACGTTCAGTTACTGATGTATGAAATCGACTGTGAGTCCTACATGAGGGTCTTATTGTATTCCCTTTCAAGATGGTACCATGATGTAGGGAGCCAACATTCCCCTCGGTCACCTGGAGGCCCTCAAGTCAAACTGAAAGATTTAGTTGTACAACACTCCTAATACCACTGTAAAGACAAACATATATTGATATCTGCAAGTTTTCTCCAACCTGATGTAAATTTTTCTTTTAATAATTAATTAGGTAATTATCAGATTACAGGAATGTGCAAGAGCATGACAGGAATATCAGGTGTATATGAGTACTATTAGGAGATCAGGATAACATTCTCGTAAGTGATATTTATGAACCAGGTATATCATGTTGGATAGCAGGTGATAACATGTCAGAGGTCGGGTGATAGCGTGGCAAGCACTAGCATATATTAACCATTAATGCAGCTAGCTAGCAAGCAAATTAACATCCAAGCGGAGCTAAGCAATGCTGGAGACATGGACAGCGAACAGTGTTTAATCACTAAAGCGCTTGGCGGAACTAACAGAATGACTCGACTTAAAATGCGAGTCTAAAATCTGATAGAGTTTCGCCTAGGCGAGTCTAGTGATAAAGTGTTGAGTACTAAGTATGCCTACTAGGCAGAGCATGAGAGACCTAACGGTCTAGGCGCACTCCTCATTGGAAGAAGTGGGAGCCCAAATGCTAGAGTACGCTCGGGGTCTAAGCGCACTCTCGGTAACTACCACGAAACCTATAAGGGTACAAGGCCTAAACCAATTAGGAAGGTAGCCTGAGAGTGCACAGAAACTCAGAGTCGATACAAGGGTACCTGCACTGTTGTACCACACATGCATAAATATGATGCCATCTACACTATTACAATCATTACAGTATATCAGTCCGATACAAGCAAGACATGTTCACATAATACAACACACCCATGCCTGTATAATCACACCAGATTGATACAAAATACCACACAATACCAATTCAATACAAGTCCAATTTTATAAGGAAATCCACTCGTCTAAACACAAATTCTAAAACTTCGCGCGCCCAAGCTCCCGAGCGAGGAAATCACGAAGCGAGGGAAGGAAAAGGGGATTTGGCCCCTTGGAAAGGGCCGACCCTAGAGAGGGTGCACCACCTTTTGGTGGTAGCATAAGTGGTGGCCGGCCATGAGGGAAGAGAGGAGAGGGTGAATGTGATGGTGTTGGAGTTGGTGGTATTATTTGGTGGTGGAGGTGGATTTTGGAGGAGAATTCAAAAGGGAGTTGAAGGAGGTGATAACAATGGTGATGTTGGAGGTTGAAATAAAGGTGATGGAGGTAGTGTTGTGATGGTGGAAGTGAAGATGGTGGTGATGGAGAGAGAAGTTAGAAGAAGTGGAGGTGATGGAGGTGTATATTGGTGGTGGAGTTGATGTTACTGAAGATGGGGAAGTTGTCGCCGGTATAGTCACCGGAGTGGTCACCGGAGACATAGCCAGAGTAGAGGGGATCAGCCCTAGGCTTAGGATGGTGGTCGGCCTAGGTGGAGATAGAGTGGGGGTAGTTTGGTGGAAGGAATTGTTGGTGGTGGTTGCTTTGGAGAAGGTAAAGGAGATGGTGTATTTTGGTGGAGTTTTAGAGTTTATAGTGGATTAAATGGAGATGGAGAAGGAAGAAAATGATGGTGAGGTGTTGTAGGTGTTGTTGTAGTTGTAGTGAAGATGAAGGAGGAGATGGTGGTTTTAGGGTTTTGATGGATGTATGAAGGTGAAAGGAGAAGGAAATGGAGTTGTTTTGGAGTTGGAGTTTAATGGAGAAGGGTAAGGATAAGGGTTGGGGTTTTTTGTGAAATGGTTAAGAGGGGAGGTGTCTTGTCCTGCCTTGGTGATGGGAGAGGAGTGATGAGCATATTGAGATACTTTGGAGGAGATATTTTGTATGGAATATAGGTCGTGTCGGAAGTAAGAAAATGGGGAAGTATAATTGCTCACTTCCTTATCTATCCAAATACCGGAAAAGGAAAATGAGAAAATTATTTTTTCTTATCTTTTTCTCTTTTACACAATCACTTCCTCAACTCTAGGGTGCTACAATTAATTTTGTGGTCATGTAAATCTTATTTGTGGTAGTCAAATGTCAGTGTTGGCGACATCTTCAAAAACTTTTCAATAAACATGATTTCAATAAGCCACCCAAAAGATAGAGATAAAGGAATAATCCAGTCAGATACAGATCCTTGGATCAAACACCTGAATACTCTCTGGAATATTCACTTTGAATAATGTGAACCACCCACAAAGGATAAGGTAACTCATATTAATCTGGAAGATGAGGCTAATCCTAAGCCTATTTTTAAAGCGAAATCTTATCACCTCCTATGGAAGAAGATCTAATATGTCTCGTGCGAGAGTATATATATGTTTTCGCTTGAAACTACGAGGATATGTTTAGCTTGACCCTCAGGTGGCTATGCATCGTCTCAACATCAATCTGGATGCAAAGCCCGTTAAGCAACAACAATGATGGTTTCGCCCAGAGATTACGAAAGCGATTCAATCGGAGGTCAAGAAACTTATAAACTCTAGTTTCATTAGGAAAGAGTGACACCCTGATTTGGCAGCTAATATCATCCCCGTCACTAAGAAGAATGAAAAGATCCAGATTTGCATTGATTTCTGTAATCAAAATGAAGTTTGTCCTAAGGATAAGTTCTCTCTTCCAATCACGGATGTCATGATCGACAACACGTGTGGGTTTGAACGAATATCTTTTATGGATGGATTCTCTGAATACAATTAAATTATGGTGAGAAACATACATCCTTCAGGACACCACTAGGGGTGTATTGCTATACTATGATGCCCTTCGAATTGAAGAATGCGGGGGCGATATATCACAAAGCTATGAATACAATCTTTTACGAGCATATAAGAAAAACAGTGGAATGCTAAGTAGATGATATTGCAGTGAAAAATCGTGTCAAAAGTGATCACATAGCAGATCTAAAAATAGTATTCGAGATCATGCGAGCGCTTCAATTGAAGATGAATCCCACCAAATCCTTCCTGGGGGTAACCAGCGGTAAATTCCTTGGGTTTGTCATGACATCCAAAGGAATCCACCTCGACCTAGAGAAAGTTTGAGCCATCTAGGAGATGCAACCTCCAAGGAATCTTAAAGAGCTTAGAGGATTGCAAGAGCGACTAGCCTACATCCAGAGGTTTATCTCAAATCTCTCAGGGCGATGTCAACCCTTCACCAGATTGATGGAAAAGGGTGTTTAATTTGTCTAGGACGATGCTTACCAACAAGCGTTCCAGGAAATCAAACATTACCTAATGCATCCACCTGTTCTTACATCTCTGATGTTAGAAAAATCTTTCCTGATATACGTTCGAGCTATGGATTATTCTTTAGGAGCTTTACTAGCCCAGAATAATGATCAGGAGTACGAGCAAGCAATCTACTACCTGAATAGAATTATGATCGGAGCTGAACATCGATACTAACTTGATCGAAAAAATGCCTCACATTTGTGTTTGCTATGCAGAAGATGCGGTACCACTTGGTGGGCTAAACCATACATGTTATATCAAAAGTTAATCCTTTAAGATTCCTTATGACAAGCCATCGTTGCTGAATGGTCAAAGCAAAATGGGCCATATTGTTCTCCTAATATGAGATGCAATTCCTGCCACAAAAAGTTGTAAAGGGATAGGCAGTGACAGACGACTTGGCTGAACATCCAAATCTAAGAATTACCAAACTTTATGAAGATCTCTTAGATGAGATCGCTGAAGTCTGCATGACCCAGACGTTTTTCAAAAAACAGGTATGGCAACTCTTCTTCGACAGTGCATCAAGAACGGGTCCTTGAGGAAATATTGTAGCAGGAGTGGGGATAGTACTTGTCTCCCCATAGAACAACGTAATTGTTATCACTCAAAAAGACAAAACTCTCAGACAGCTTTCCAACCGGTCTGAATGATGTCTAACTTATCGACATTTATAAAAGATAAGTCACAGACAATCTGACTATCAGTTTTTACATATCTCCGAGGGACAAATCAGTGACTTAGACTCTACTGATCCAGTGAAGCAGACAGTAAGCCAAGATTGTCATTGAAGAGACTTAAGCAGGCCTAATATGCTAAGTTAGCTCAACACTTAGCATCGCATGAGCCAAAAGGGATAGCCTCGACTGAGAGGCTAAATTTGTCTAGATTTGCCTTGAATCTCTCCACAGAGAGCTAACTTACAGCTTTACCTGAAACTAATTCTAGCTTCGCCGCAAGCTCTCTTGATAGCTTCTCATGAAGCTTTTCATAGCTCCACAGAGAGCTAACTTACAGCTTCGTCTGAAGCTAATTCTAGCTTCTCCGGGAGCTTTCTTTAAAGCTTCTCATGAAGCTTTTCATAACTCCACAGAAAGCTAACGTACAGCTTCGTCTGAAGCTAATTCTAACTTCTCCGAAAGCTAATTCTAGCTTCTCAGGAAGCTTTCTTTCTAGCTTCTCATGAAGCTCTTCATAGCTCGAGAGAGCTAACTTACAGCTTCGCTTGAAGCTAATTCTAGCTTCTCCGGAAGCTAATTCTAGCTTCTTTAGAAGCTTTTTTGATAGCTTCTCATGAAGCTTTTCATTAGCCCCGCTGCGGGTCTTTTTATGGTCATCTTTGACCAATTAAATCTCCAGATGAGATCATTGTGATCGAGATCAAATTTGGCAGTTGCTTGACATGATCTCTTGAATCTCCCAATCAGGTAAGAAGATCAGGGGAAATTTCTCAATTAACTGGAGAGGATCACCCTTATTAAAAGGAGCCAATCTTTTATGGTCATCTTTGACCAATCAAATCTCCAGATGAGATCATTGTGATCGAGATCAAATTTGGCAGTTGTCTGACATGATCTTTTGACTCTCCCAATTAGGTAAGAAGATCACGGGAGATCTCTCAATTAACTGGAGAGGATCAAGAGAGTATCCCTTATTAAGAGGAACCAATCTTTAATGGTCATCTTTGACCAGTCAAATCTCCAAATAAGATTATTGTGATCGAGATCAAATTTGGTAGTTACACCCATGATTTCTCATTAAGGGGAGACAATCAAGGGAATCATAACTCCCTATTGAGCCTATAAATAGCCTACTAATAGGCTAGGCTCAGGGGCTTGAAAAGATTCAAGTCCAAGAGACTTTTTGAAGAGTATAAGCTTCTTTGGTGGCTTTAAAGCATAAGCCAATAAGAGATCTACTCTTTTTCTTTCAAGAATTCAGAGAATCACTTCTCTAATCCTACAAAGATAAATTCAGGGTGCTAATATCCTAAGATCTTCCTCCCTCTCAACGAATTTTCAAAACTAGGCGAGAAGGAATTCCCAAGCGGAGGCAGCTCGAGAAGTAACAAGAGGGTCCTATCAACCTTCAGTTCTCCAATTCCCAGAACCAAGCGAGAAGGGAATCCCATCAGGCAACAGTCCGATTGTCTGATCGACCGCATCGTCAAAGGGATAAAGTGATCGCGCGCTGATCAGATTCCTACTGGCACACTTTTCAGAAATCTCAGAGGAGATCTACCTGTAATCTTCTTCTTGCAAAGAATTATTTATATTTTAGCTCCTCGACCCCTTTTTTGTAAGTTTTTCCCTTTGCAAAAATCAATGGAAAATAAGATGGCGACTCTGCTGGGATTGCATTCTCCACTGCTGAGGATAAAGTGTCACAATGTGACGATCAGACCTTTGAGTCTATTGCTGAGACGCTGGTCATTTACTTTGACCAAGAGGTTTGAACAACTTTGCTCTTGGGGTAGCATAAGCCCCTTATATGTGCGCAAGGAGGTCAGCATAACTAGAGCCCCTCTGGCTAACTCTTAGAAGCAAGTCTCTCTTGAGACAAATAAAGCACTTTGCAAGCCTATTACTTCCTCCGGTGAGGCTACATAGACTCTATGCGAGTCTAGCACAGTCTCAGTAGAGACTAACATAGCCTCGTGCCAGCATATTAACACTGTGCGCAAAGCTATAAAGGTTCCTTGTGAACCTAAAACAGCCTTTGCTAAGGCTATGTGGATTGCAAAAGCTGTAGATATATCTCTTGATTCAGCTTCCTGCGAAGCTAAAGTAGTCTCTGACTGCAAGACTATTTCAGCTCTTCACAGAGCTAAGCCACGCCTGTCATGCGAAGATAAAGGTAAAATGCCCGCCTGTTTCGTTGAGGCCATTAGCTGCGAGGCTAGAGCGGCGACTATGCCCTCGCCTAATTTAGGAGCAGTGACTCCTCGCGCCAACCTCATTTTTCCGAGCGAAGTTACTGATAGCACGGCAGACACAACACCAGTACCCTAGGGTACGCGTGAAGTTCCCAGCCGCCAAGTTAAAACTAAAGCACCTAGCGGTGCTAACCACCTTCATGAGAAGGCAACGAGCAAAGCATCGCAGCATGTTTCAAGCGTTAAGTTCGCTCTTTGCAGCGGAGCTGAGGGATCGTCCCTAGGTGCTTACAGCGGTGCTTATGCAGCTTTAGCGCCTAAGGGTGCTCCCAAAGTTCTTAGCCCGAAGCTAGGGTTAAAGCACTTTGTGCTAACAGCAAGGCTACTATAGCCCCGCTTACATCATCAGAACTATTGGGCAGTACTAGGCTCGTCGCTAGCGACAAAACCAAAGCACTGAGTGCTAAAAACCTTGGCCGCGAGGTTAAAAAATGAAGCACCACATGGTAAGCAGAGGAAGGAATCTACTACGATCTCAAAGAAGGAAACAGGGGTTCCGCACTCCCTCATTCAGTTCTCCACGGCCCTTATAGCCCCAGCTTAGGTCAGGTTCTGGTTGAGCAAAATGGTACCTTTCAGTGTACAATACCCTGTAATCATGGATAACCTTCTTCCTCAGAAGCTTTGAGACACCAATTCCAATGGTCTGATGATGAAGAAGAAGCCAGTGGTTACGCTTCCTCCGCCACCATCAACTCTGTGCAGGTAAGATTTGTATCAGCCAACATGGCTGATAGCAACAATGATGATGATCTCCGTCATCGCATGGAGGCGCAGGAGCAGACATCCGAGACTTAGCAAAAAGTCTTGGACAATATCCAGCAAATATTTGCTCAGCTCCTGACAAATCGGAACAACGATAACACAACTGATAGTAATCACGAGAATGAGGAGAACAACAACGATGAACCTCCCAAGACTGATCATTCAAAGGAGGGCTCTTCAATTGATGCCGAAGTTATCAAAGGCATTCAAGCTCAGATCGCATCCCAAGCCCAAAGGGACGAACTGAAGAAAGTAGGGGCGATCTGTCCTTACCCTTGGAATGGGATTCAGTGCTATATCCGTCAAAGTTCAAGTCACTAATATTGCACTCGTATGATGGAAAGAGCTCGCCAAATCAGCACGTTTAGTACTTCCAATCACAAACCGGTAATGTAGTAGGTAATGATGCTATCATGACCAGACTGTTCATTGGCACCATTAACGGGGTAGCCTTTGATTAGTTCAGGACTCTCCCCACGAACTCCATCAATTCCTGGCTCGACTTGGAAACCTGATTCCTCTGCCGATTCTATAAGGATGATACCGAGGTGACCAGGGCACGCTCCTTTCGACGGTCCAGAAAGGAGGAGAATCTATACGGGATTACATAGAGAGATTCCGCAACCTTTCTCTCATGTGCCCTGCAGGTATACCTTTACCTGTGTTGCTTTAGACGTGTAGGCATAACTTCCTCGACAAAGTGAAAGTTCGCATGGGAGCTGTCAAAGCCCACACTTGAAAGGAGCTTATTGAACATGCCGAGATAGCTGAAAAATCAGCTAAAAAGTTTGAGACCCACAAAAGCAGGTAGGGAATCAACAATAAAAGCTATGACACAGCTGAATCTTCTAATACATCAGCATTGAAAATATATGGAGGAACTCGATCAAAGAAAAATAACTCCAACAGGACTTCAGAGTATCAAAGACAATACTCCTTCAAAGATGAGCATGTGGTGACACTTTTCCACTTGCTCAACAAAGGGAACAAGCTCAAGTTGCCAGAGGCTAGACGCCCATACGAAGTGGGACGAACGAATGATCCTAACTATTGTCTTTTCCATAGGATGATTCATCATCCTACTTGCAGGTACAATGTCCTTAAAGATAAAATCCAAGCACTGATTGAAGCAGGTGTTTTAACTCTGAAGTCAGAACATAAAAAGGCCATTGCCTAACTCCTATCCTGAAAGAGAGTATAGGGGTAGTCAACTCTACTTTCAAAAGTCATGGGTCTTATTCCATTAACGGCTAAAGCAATGGGACTCAAGTCAGTTCAAAGCTAAAGGCAAGTCTTGCAATATCTCTCACAGCAGATGACACCGCACCAGCCACTTCTGTCAGAAGTTCTGAAGATGAGACAACCGATAACCGATGGCACTAGGTCTGGTAAATAACTTGCGACAGTACAACTAGACCCCGATGAGACACAACGACTGACAACGTCGGAAAATGCGCAAGGGGTTGGAATATGTCATTCCACCAACCAAATGAGGACAACCTTTCATAGTAGAGGCAGTCTACTCGAGTGGAGCTTATCGCCTAGCGAATCCAAACGGTGACACGCTCCTGATGCCAATCAACGACAAGTGCTATCCATGATCACGTTAGCAGTATACCTCTGATCAAAGAAGTACTATGCGTGATCATGTTAATATTACTCCTTTGATCATCAAGTCGGACTCATTTGACTGTTTCATCTCCTCAAGGAGTCCCTTTTCACAGGTGAAATAAATTTCAACCATCTCTGCATTCTTCTTTTGGCAAATCAATTCAGCTTCACGACGATCTTGAATGAGTCGAATTCATCGAAGAAGGTTCGTGATGCATCCTTGCACGACCTTTCTAATGTTTCCACATCATGTTCAGATTCGATGACAAGCTGTGACTAAAGTCTGAATTATGACGAACAAAAGTGAAACTCCACGAGGAATCTCGATTTACTCGATATATTTCCTGCGAAGTTTGTACTCCATATCTAGACATGAAGATCAACTGAGAACCAAAGTCTTGATGAATAAAAGGTGACGCTCCACGAGAAATATCGATCTACCCGATAAATTTCCCATGAAGTTTAGACTTAACTCTTTAATTCCCAGCGAGATTTTAGAGGTCACTAGTGGAATACAGAAATATTCACTTTATGTGATACGATTTGAAGCCTTCGGTGAATAAGGCTAGAGGAAAACATTGACTTCTAAGCCCAATATAAAATTCTCAACAACTCATCATGCTGAGGGGAATAGTATGGCTAGCCCGACTCAAACGGTAGTTTGTAAAGGCATATCAAATTCGTTGACAGCTGAGGGTTTGTTAAAAATCCTAAGGGACCTGTTCCTATTTGATTCCCTCTCCAAAATCACTTACCAATTCTCATCCATGGAATGGTGAGAGCACATATAAAGGTATTCATATCCCTTGATAAATGTTGAGTCTAACCTATCATGTTAACACTAAACCTCTGATAGCAAAACTATAATCTACTCCCCAACAGATAAAACCAATATCCTAAGTGAATAACCCCGCTTGTCATTCTCTTCAATAGAACGACAGGTTCACTCAAATTACTATTATATTTAAGCACCTCTAACAGTAAATGAATCATTGTCAAGTTAACATCACACATCTGGCAAGTTGCTTTACAAGTCTCCACAAGGCTTTCTGATACATGATCTTCGATGGGACTCATTTCCTAAATCCCCAGGGGGTTTTGAATAATCAGTCCTCAGTAGACTTTTCTGGTTGTCACGTTAACAATATACCTCTGACAATTTCTTTAAAATAACATCCAAAGGAGATATCAAAATCCCCATGGAGTTAATAATCAAGTCTGATTTCCCCCAGTGGAATTATTTCTTTATCATCATGTCCAGTTCGTCACCTCTGAATGACAAAATTTTGAGCTTGGTGGCTTCTCAATCGGTTACGTCCCTGCGACCTCTGAACTGACAGATAGCCAAGTCTCATCTTTCAGTCCAGTAGGGACTAATTTTTTGTCATCATGTCCAGTTCGTCACCTCTGAATGACAAAATTTTGAGCTTGGTGGCTTCTCAATCGGTTACGTCCTTGCGACCTCTGAACCGACAGATAGCCAAGTTTCATCTTTCAGTCCAGTAGGGATTATTCCTTTATCATCATGTCTAGTTCATCACCTCTGAATGAGAAAATCCTGAGCTTGGTGGCTTCTCAATCGGTTACATCCTTATTACCTCTGAGCCGATAGATAGCCAAGTCTCATCTTTCAGTCCGGTAGGGACTATTTCTTTGTCATCATGTCCAGTTCGTCACCTCTGAATGAAAGGCTTCGTGTCTGGTGATTCCTAATCAGTTATGTCCAGCTCGTCACCTCTGAACAGACAGATTCCTAAATCTGCTCCCTTTGTCCTTAGTGAATTCTCATACTCAGACTGATTTTATCACGTTCATAACCTCAGAATAATTTTCAGTCCAAGTACTAATTTCTTTGGGAATTCTACTTGGCGAATGCTCTCTCTTGAACACCTGAGGCAATTCAAAGTATTTTGAAATCTGAACCATCCCATTACGGATTTACGAAAACTTTGAAAGGGGTCTTGTTGACACTCAAAAAAGACAAAACTCTCAGACAGTTTTCCAACCGGTCTGAACGACGTCTAATTTGTCGACATTTACAAAAGATAAGTCACAGACAAGCTGACGATCAGTTTTTACCCATCTCCGAGGGACAAATCAGCAACTTGGACTCTACTGATCTAGTGAAGCAGACAGTAAGCCAAGATTATCTTTGAAGAGACCTAAGCAGGCCTAAGATGCTAAGTTAGCTCAATACTTAGCATCGCATGAGCCAAAAGGGATAGTCTCGACTGAGAGGCTAAGTTTGTCTAGATTCGCCTTGAATCTCTCCATAGAGAGCTAACTTACAACTTCGCCTGAAGCTAATTCTAGCTTCGCCGGAAGCTTTCTTGATAGCTTCTCATGAAGCTTTTCATAGCTCTGCAGAAAGTTAACTTACAGCTTTGTCTGAAGCTAATTCTAACTTCTCCGGAAGCTTTCTTAATAGCTTCTCATGAAGATTTCATCGCTCCACAGAGAGCTAACTTACAGTTTCGTTTGAAGCTAATTCTAACTTCTCTAAAAGCTAATTCTAGCTTCTCAGGAAGCTTTCTTTCTAGCTTCTCATGAAACTCTTCATAGCTCCAGAGAGCTAACTTACAGCTTCGTCTTTAGCTAATTCTAGCTTCTCCGGAAGCTTTCTTGATAGCTTCTCATGAAGCTTTTCATTAGCCCCTCTGCGGGTCTTTTTATGGTTATCTTTGACCAATCAAATCTCCAGATGAGATCATTGTGATCGAGATCAAATTTGGCAGTTGCTTGACATGATCTCTTGACTCTCCTAATCAAGTAAGAAGATCAGGGAAGATCTCTCAATTAACTGGAGAGGATCAAGGAAGTATCCCTTATTAAGAAGAGCCAATCTTTTATGGTCGTCTTTGACCAATCAAATCTCCAAATGAGATCATTGTGATCGAGATCAAATTTAGCAGTTGCTTGACATGATCTCTTGACTCTCCTAATCAGGTAAGAAAATCAGGGGAGATCTCTCAATTAACTAGAGAGGATCAAGAGAGTATCCCTTATTAAGTGGAACAAATCTTTTATGGTCATCTTTGACCAATCAAATCTCCAAATGAGATCATTGTGGTCGAGATCAAATTTGGTAATTACACCCATGATTTCTCATTAAGGGGAGACGATCATGGGAATCATAACTCCCTATTGAGCCTATAAATAGCCTACTAATAGGCTAGGCTCAGGGGCTTAAAAGATTCAAGTCCAAGAGGCTTTTTGAAGAGCATAAGCTTCTTTGGTGGATTCAAAGCATAAGCCAACAAGAGATCTACTCTCTTGCTTCTAAAAATTCAGAGAATCACTTCTCTAATCCTACATGGATAAATTTAGAGTGCTAATACCCTAAGATCTTCCTCCCTCTCAAGGAATTTTCGGAACCAGGCGAGAAGGAATTCTCAAGCGGAGTCAGCTCGAGAAGTAATGAGATGGTCCTACCAACCTTCTGTTCTCCGATTTCCCGAACCAGGCGAGAAGGAAATCCCATCAGGTAGCAGTCCGATCGTCTGATCGACCGCATCGTCAAAGGGATAAAGTGATCGCGCGCTGATCAGATTCCTACCGGCACACTTTCCCAGAAATCTCAGAGGAGATCTGCCTGTAATCTTCTTCTTGCAAAGAATTACTTATAATTTAGCTCCTCGACCCTTTTTTTAGTAAGTTTTCCCCTTTGCAAAAATCAATGGAAAATAATAATCTCTCGTTCATACTCATTAACTGAGGCGTGTTCCAATAATGTAGCATAATACAATGTTCTCTTTATCAGGATGCAAATCGCTGATGAGATTGGCGTTAAAAATCTCGAAGCATACGGTGATGCAAAGCTCATCGTTAACTAGATTCACGGGGAATACGAGTTAGGCATGAAAACTTAGTTGTTGGCCCAGAGGCCCTTCATTGTAGTTTTGATGATGATTAACTCATGTAGTTATAGTTTACTAATAATCTTGTGATATTTAGTTTCAGATATTTGATCAAGTTATTAGTAGGTAATTAGTTTCAACAAAGGAGTTTTGGAGCTTTCATATTGTGATTCAAGAGCTCGCGCGTCAAGATCGCATCTAGTACTCGGTTGGAGTCAAGCTCGGTGGATCATGGCTAGATCTAGTCGACTTGGAGAAGAAGTTCTAGAAGAAGACCTCAGTTTGTATTTTGTTTAGTTTATTTAGATCATTGTAAAGATTAGACAGTGTTGATATGCTCAAGTTCACAATTCACACACAAATTTTCAGTTTATTAGTTTTTGGTTTTGGTTTAACCGATATTGGATTTCATATCAAAAACATAGATATAATATCTTTCATGTATATTAGATTCTATCCATATACAATATACTTCAAAGTTGTTTTAATATCATGTTTTTATATTTACATGAGTTTTGGAGAAAACGGTTTTTCATTTCAAGAATCTAAGTTTGGTAAATACCGATTTTAGTTTAAGGCAAAATTTCAATATCACAAAAATAGTTCAAATTATTTATAATATGTGTTGAATTTTAGTCACTCATATTTGTATTTCAAAGATCTTGTAAGAATTTATTTTTGTAAAATTCATATGAATTTATGCGATTTTAATTGAATTAAAAAGACCAGTTTTCATGTCCTTTATCCCCGCTTGTTTTGTGCTGGCGGTCGACCGGACCAGTAGTCGGTCGATCGGGCCGGTCGACCGATGTGCACAAGATGGGCACGTTTCCAGCCTCTTAGGCCGGTCGACCGCACGATCGACTGACCGAGGTTCCCTTGCTCTCGGGTAAGGGTGGTCGACCGAAGGCTTAGACCGATCGACCAAGCGGTCAACCGGAGGTTGGCAACGGTCAAAATTTGACCGTTGGCTGGTCGACCGTAAGGTCAGAAATGACCAGATTTCACTGCCAACGGATCTATTTTTCAAATGGCTATAAATAGGACTTTTGCTTGGCTGATTTCAACAAGGTTTTTGAGAGCTTTATTTTTCATCTCTCTAGAGTTTTTGCAGCTATTAAAAGAAAAGTTTTGGGCTAAAAAAGTTTTGATTTTGATTTGTGTTTTCAAGGGTTTGATATTCAAAGAGTAGAGATTATGGGAAAGGTTTGATATTCAAAGAGTAGAGATTATGGGAAATTGTTTTTGGTTAATATTCTTGATATATATCTTATACTTTCCCAAGAGTTTTTCTTTGAGATTTTTATCTTCCATACTCTTTTATTTTCTCACACTTGAGCTATTCGTCTATCCTATCTATAGGATCCTTTTGTTAGTGAGAAAAAGAGTTTGTGATCCTTTGAGATCACCAAGAGTGGTTTGTGGTCCTTGAGATCACTAAGTTGTAATCTTTACTTTGGCTTGTTGTTACCCCTCTTATCGTGAGGTGGTTGTTAGTTGTTGGCTTGGTGCCTTACCTCTTGTGTAGAGGTGGTTGTTGTTGGAGAGAGGAAGTGTCTTCTCCTTGTGTTGTATTACCCAAATCCTTGGTGGTGGTTCCCTGTGTGGGAAGTCCTTTGTGGACGCATTAGTGAAAATCTTTCTGTGTGAAGGCGGGGACGTAGAGCGGTGGCTCGAACCTCGAAACACATCTCGGGGTTTGCGTTTGATCAACTTTCTCTAAACTCTCACTCTTTAATATCTAGTATTTATTCATATTGCTTATATCATATATATATGCTTGGTGTTGATTGTGTTATCAACTTGTGTTAAACCAAGAGAGCTTTACATAGCACCTCAACCCTTATTTAAAGGAATTTAGAGGAATCAGTCCAGAGCCCTTCACCAGGAATTCGGCTACACTCTTTGGTTACACTAAGTGTGTTGCAACTTATTTCTAATTCCACATTATTTGTCCTTAGATTAGCCATACACCTTTTCACCCCCTTTAGGTGTACTTTCATTAGTACGTTATCACAACGCGACCATCTACTTGGCGAAGAAATTCAAAAACTTTTACATTGACCATGTATCTTACCAGCAAAATGCGCATGCAGATGCATTGGCATCCCTCGCCGCTTCCTTTGCCCTTCCAGCCAAAGTGACAGAGAAAGTACTCATTTACCTCCATGACTCAACTATCCAAAATTCGCCCTTGAAGACAACAAAAAGCCAACAGGAGACCTTCAACTCAAATAAGCTCTAGAGACTTCAGCAGGTTTAGAGCTCAGGGATTGGCAATTCCCATATATCGACTACGTCTTGTATGGTATACTACCTAATGATCCCAAAGAAGCGACCACCATCAGAAGGAAGGCCCATCGATTCTATTACAATGTGATCATACAAACACTGTATCGCCGATCACATGGTGGAATCCTCCTCTGCTGCCTATCACATAAAGAGGCACATGAGGCACTCAAAAAGGCTCATGACAGTATGTACGAAGCTCACCAACCTGGTCCAAAGCTCGAAGATCAACTCCGAAGAATTGGGTATTATTGGCCGAAGATGATTCCTGACGCCATCGCTTAAGCTAAGCGATGCCACGCCTGTCAAATCCATGGTGACTTCAATCATCAGGCACCAGGACATCTTCATTCTATGGCTTCTTCCTGGCCACTTGAGATGTGGGGAATGGACGTGGTTGGTCCTATCAGCCACCTTCATTCAAAGGATATCAGTTTATCTTAGCTATAACCGATTACTCTCCAAATGGGTAGAGACTATCCCTCTGAAGAAGGTGGGGACATTTGATGTGATCAAGTTTATCAAACATCACGTAATCTATTACTTAGGCGTGCGATGACGGATCGTTCACAATAATGGGCCTCAGTTCGTCAGCCAAGCATTCCAGAAATTCTGTAGCAAGTTCAGAATCCAAAGTATATTTTCGAGATATACTACCCAGCCGTTAATGGCCTTGCAGAAGTTTTTAACAAAATTATTGGGAAGCTTCTCAAGAAGTTCGTCTCAAAAAGTCAACGCGACTGGGATGACAAATTAGGTGAATGCTTGTTGGCTTATCGCACAACAGTGGGAACCCCGATGAAAGTTACATCGTTCTCTTTGGTGTATGAGTGTGAAGCCGTACTCCCACTGAAAATTCAAATCCCATCTCTGCTCATTGCTTTGACAACAGAGATGACAAATGAGAAAAAGTATCGACTGTGGCTCTAATAGCTTGAAACTTTGGACAACAAATGCCTACAAGCTCAAACAACAAATTGAGCTTTATCAAGCTCGAATTTTCAGAGCATTCAACAAGAAAGTTAAGAAGCAAACTTTCAAGAAAGGCGACCTCGTCTTAGTTGTCAGTAGGCCAATGTGATGACACATAAGACAAAAGAGAATTTTTAACCCAAATGGGAAGGACCACTTGTAGTAGAGTCAGTCTACTTGAATGGGGCATATCGCCTGAAAAGTCCAGAAGGCTATATACTTATGATACCGATTAATAATAAATTCTTGAAGAAATACTACCCTTGATCATGTTAACATTAAATCTCTAATCATTGGGTCAATTATATATGGCGCTTGCATCGAATGCATTCCCCTATGACGGAATTCTCGATTGACGAATATGTTCTGCTCAACACGAGCATAATAGTTCTCATTGATCAACGAAAGTTGACTATGTTCTGTTTAATACGAGCATAATAGTTTTCATTGACCAATGCTAGCCGACTATGTTCTATTCAACAGGAGCATAGTAGTCCTTATTGATTAACCGTAGTTGACTATGTTCTGCTCAACATGATCATAATAGTTCTCATTGATCAACAGTTGCGATCTACAGTTGTTCGGCTATGTTTTGCTCAACATGCGCATAGTAGTCCTCATTGATTAACGGTTGTCCGGTTATGTTCTGCTCAACACGAGCATAATAGTCCTTATTGATCGACAACTATTCGGCAATGAGGGGAAACAGGCATCGACGATCGAACATCGCTGGAGTTCTAATTAGCACATAACAAGCTGGTTAAGAGGGATGATCAGATGAACGGTGCATAAGAACATAGTCAATCCTCGATAAAAGTGAACCAATAAAGGCTAGCTAACTGAGTATTAGTTTTGTCATTCTTTTTTAGAGATTATCAAAATCCAATGCCCTCAATGGCTAAGGATAGAGAAAAATATTAGATTTTAAGTCCAATAAAAATTCTCGATAGCTCATCATGCTGACGGGAATAGCATGGCTAGCCTAACTCAAACGGTAGTTGGTAAAGGCATACAAAATTCATTAATAGCTGAGGGTATCTAAAAATCCTAAGGGACTTGATCCCGTCTTCCCCTCTAATTTTCTTCTATGGAATGGTAGGACCACAAAAATACCTGTATCCACTTCCCCAGTGAAATGAGCATAGACTTATCACGTTAACAGTAAACTTCTGACAAGCTATTTTTCTCGATCCCCAGTAGAGTCCGTCAAGTTAACCTTAAACCTTTGATGGCAAAATTTCACTAAATACCCACTCAGAATCTCTCTGCTGTTACGTTAATATTATACCTTTAATGGCAAACCTCTCATACCTCTGAAAAATTAATGTTCGTCACATTAATATTATACCTCTAACAATTCATTCTATTTTCTACCAAAATCCCTGTCAAATTTCTTTCATGGAGAGGTAGGTCCATACTCTTTCACTATTATGTTAACACCACACCACTAAAAGTGAAAAGTTTCAATACTCCCAGCAAGTACAAACTTCCACTTGACGACTCTTCTACATGGAGTCACAATTCTTCAAAATTATCAAGTTAATGCTACACCTGATTGGTCGCAAAATCTGCATATTTATTGTCACATTCTCATACTTATTATATAATAAACTCTATTTTTAATCCTATTTATTGTCTAAATTATATGCAAGCCCATTGCTAAATGAAAGGGAAGAGAAATGACCCCAAAAATCCATCAAAATTCTGATTTAATTCAAAATTAATTCAAAGTCAGAAAATCAGGCAGATCAAGGCAAATCAGAGAAGATAGAATCAGTTAAAACAAATCTTCACAAATTAATTGGTTAAAGCTAAAGATTAAAGACAATTTCATCAAATTCAGGTGAAACGGAAAATCTAGAACCAGATAACGTCATATCGTGAAACCAGGGAGTTCCACCCCCAGGTGTGGCCACCTAGACACACCCTTGCCGCGAAAATGCAGCAAAAGCCGCATTTTTGTGGCATTGTTGGGGCAGTTGGGGGAGCGCTTGCTCCCCTATCTTCGTACGCTCCTCCCCGTTGGGTTTTTTCTTATAAATACTGGGTTTTTAGAGACCACAAGGGACGACCAAGTATAGAGTAGAAGTTAGGTTATTCTGTAGTTTGTAACTTAAGTTTTTAGTTTTTTTTTATGTAATTTTTATTTTCTTTATGTAACTGAGAGGAGAGGAGATTTTCATGGAGGAATATGAACAAGCTTGTATTGAGGGTGACACCGGTGTAAGTAATCTTTTCTTTCATTGTTATTTGAATCGAATCAAAGTTTTTTCTTTTCTATTCTTGTTTTTATTTGCTTCCCTCTTTTGTGTTTGTGACTCTAAATGATTCCGATAGTATCAAAGTTGCCTTGCCCTTGCAAGTACCGTTGATAGTTTATGGTGATGGATATCCATTTCTATGATAGTGTAGCTTGCCCCTTCATTTCATAGTAGAAATTGAGAATGGGGAAGATCCTATTTGTCATACTTCGCTCGCCTTCAAATAAAGGTACATCGTCGATACGGGTCAAAGGTAAGCATGCGCCGAAGAGGTATGTAAGTTTTTTAGGCTTTAACTTTCTTTTAATTTTAGTTTATATCACAAACACCAGAATTTGAATCTCCCAACTCTTTTATCATTCTTTTCAATTTCTTTGTATATATATCCATTTTCTATTTTCTCCACCTTCTCAATCTATTACTTTCTTCCTAACTTAACTTTAACCTAATTTTCTTTTCTTTTAAATAATCAAAAGAAGATCCTTAACTATTGATTGTAACTTAAAAGAGAACTAAAAAAGCTTCCATCGCTAGTCCCTACTTATGGATCACGACCCGCATATCCACTTGTTATAGCGGTAGTATTAAGTGCTTGTATATTCTATTTTTATGCTCTGAAATTCTGTATTCTTGTGTGCAGGTAAAAACTCAATCAAATTTTGGTGCCGTTGCCGGGGAGGGACGGTAAGTAATTCTCTTTTTAAGTTTATATTTTTTAGTTAACTTTCTTCTTTGTTCTTAGTGTGCAGTGATAAATATCAAAAAAAATTTTGCTGCAGTGGACACATAAGTGGCCCTGGACTCTGCTCAAGAAATCAGAGCCTAGAAGCCCTCAAATTTGCTACATTCCAGTGACAATTTGAGTGAACTACTAATCTGTATTTCTGCAGGTTGGCTGAATTGCAAAGTTAAACTTCTATAGCTAATTATTTCCTTATTTATCTTACTGTGCATACTTTCTAACCTCAACAGTAAAATAATGTTAATGCTAAAAGTGGTTTAGACTTGCATTTAGGCACGCGTCTAATTCGTTTACATTTTACATTGCTGGAGCAAAGGTACGTGTGCATAGCATATAATATAGGAACACTTTTAGATTGTTTACATTACTGAAGTGTTGCTTCTCATGTACACATTGCACTAAATTGATTTAAGGGCTTGTTCTATAAATAAGACAAGATGAGAAAGTCATAACCCTCCCTTAGCCTACAAATAATCTCCTCACTCACTAACCCAAGTCTAATCAAAACTGAGTAGACGTTGGCCCTAGGGACATCTCGGACTCATATAGGAGACTGATCTAAGGGAAAAGTTGATTAGAATTTGACTCTTCCTAAATCGGTGTCTAAGGTTGGGGATTGATGGGCGAAACCCTAAAGGTTGGTGGTTTGGTATAATTAGACCCGTTGCTTAGACATATACCTCCCACTGATCTTGCTCTTACCTGGCCGATTAACTTGTGGTCAGATTCTATAATATATTCCCCGGTGAACAGTCTAATCAGTTAGGAGTCGTCTAGGTCTAAGGTTTACCCTAACTTTAGTTAGATTTTTTTTTTTTTGTTTGTTCATTTGTTTGTTTTTCTTTGTTTGATTTTGAAATTTCTTGTGTGATATGGCTTATAACAATAAATTTTAATGGCAATCCATGTTACACCCTGACCTCTTTTTCGGATGTTACCAACCCGGCATATCATAACTTTAACCAACCTAGTGTGCCGGATTGGTCTTATTCGAATCAATACATGCCCTAGTCTCAATACTATGAATAAGATTAGAATAATCATCACTACTCTTCACAGAGCCAATGAGGATACAACTCCCCCGAGTCATATTGTCAACCACCCTACGAACATCCAACTTCATATACTCCTTCTCCCAAACAACCATTAGAAGAATCAATTGACTGGGAAAAGAAGATGGAAGCCTTAGACGAGCTTTAGCGACAAATTTAAATTTTAGAAGACTCAAAATCCCGTAAAAAATTTTAAGCTACAGATCCTTACTCTATTTTTCAAAAAGAGCATACTGACTTAGAAAAGAGTATGGAAACCATAATTCAAAGCCAAAATGATCCACTTGATATGATAAAAGTAAGACTTAGTAGATTGGAAAACATGCATAAGAATAAGAAAACTCTCCCTACCCAATCTTTGAATATTCTTGACACTTCTATTCATATTGAGGAAAACAAGAATTATGGTATCTTGAAGACTTTGATCAAGATTAAATTTTACCACAAAAACCTTGAACTTGATTAATATCGACCCTTTGACGAATTGGCAAGTTTTTATTTTAATGAGATTGAACTTGATTATGAATGTGAACCGATCCCCAACTTTGTGATTCAGTTTCCATCTTCGAATCTATGTTGACTCTAGTATTCTTACCCAATTTGGACTAATTTTTCGAGCCAAAATTTATTTCCTTACCCATGATCTAGAAAGGGAATTACCAATTTTGGATAGTCATATTCCATTGATGGAAAAAGAATGTGAATATCAATTCTTGGACTTGAACTCAACTCTTGAAACAAAACTAACTCTCGAACCTAACGCTGATTTTTTCGAGTTAATACTGGTTTCTGAACCTATCATTCTTGAGTCCAAGTCAACCATTCGACAAAGTCACATTTTTTGTTAGACATAGGTATAGACATGATGACTCCGTGATGATTTTTCAAGACTGGTCATGTAAAGGGAGTAAGTTTCAAGATAGGATATGTCATGATCCTATTCATATCGGGGACTGTAAATATATAAATAGAAAAGAGGACAATAAAGGTGAGTTCCATGAGCCACCACATTATTCTGATTGGGTAGCAACGCTTGACCTAATCAGACCATCACCGGAAGCACCACCTTAAGATAATATTCTCCTTCCCTTTCTTCTTTTTCATGCATCTATGCATTAATTCATACATTGAGGACAATGCATGAGATAGGTGTGGGGAAGGGTTCTAACATAACTTAGGTTTTCCTTTTATTATTAAAAAATATTGTTAACATTTTCTTTTTTAAAAAAAACTTTTTGAAAATAGAAATAATAGTTTGACATATTTTTGGTAAGTAATTAAATCAATTTTAAGGCATAGGAGAATCATAATTAGGATTTCTTATACTTGATCAAAAAAGATTATTTGTTTGATTTTCAAGATTAGGAAGAAAATTTGAAAAAGTAATGTAGTCTTGATTTTTACCTTGGTGATATATTCATGCTTTATATGCTTGCACACTTAGGGTTCAAAAATAAAAATTCTTATGCCTTATTAAAAAAGAAAAAGAAAAAGAAAAAGAAAAAAATATAAAAATTCTCTGCTTAAGCTGGGTATTTGTGCCTCATAAAGCATAAGTATTCACGTCTAAAAGCGGTTCATATAATAAAATTCTTAGTTTTGTGAATTTTTTGCTCGAGTTCTTAAGTCCTTGTGGTGTTTTCTCACCCGGTACCTTAAGACTGTTTGGTTTGGGAGTCACCGATTAAAGGCTCGTTACATGGGCAGATTAGAAAGCCTAATAGAACTAAGAAATCGTATCACCTAAAATTAAAAAAATAAAAATAAAAAAATATAATAAAAGAAAAAATAATAAGGCATAAGAGTTAGAGTTAAAGAACCCCGAGTCAAAATTTCACGATCACAAAGATGCATATACTTAGGGTAAAATAATAGACTAAATGAGAAATATTATTTGGCTCCTTACCTTGATTGATAATAAGTTTTTGAATTAAGACTACACTTAAGAATGAAAAGTTTAGTTTTCCTATAACTTATAGATTACTTAATTCTTACAATAATATTTCAAATATTTTTCTCTTTCAAAATGTATTTTCAAAATACTGACACTTTGTTTCTCTTTCTTTATAGATTTTATGGGTGTAATCCACTGAAAATCTTCACGAGACAAAACTCGTCCTCTAGGGAATGTCTAGAGGTTTAACGACATGTTGCATATACTCAGTGCAATCGCGTGACCTGCGAAAGTGGTCTAATAATCTTTAATTTTGTTTTGTTATTTTGCTCGAGGACGAGCAAAAGATAGATATGGGGGTGTGATCAGTCGCTGAATCTGCATATTTGTTGTCACATTCTCATACTTATTATATAATAAACTCTATTTTTAATCCTATTTATTGTCTAAATTATATGTAGGCCCATTGCTAAAGGAGAGGGAAAAGAAACGAGCCCAAAAGACCATCAAAATTTTGATTTAATTAAGAATTAACTCGAAATCAAAAAATCAGGGCAGACCAAGGCAAATTGGAGAAGATAAAATCGGTCAAAAATTGGTTAGAATAAATCTTCACAAATCAATTGGTTAAAGCTAAAGATAAAAGGCAGTTTCGTCAAATTTAGGAGTTGAAATGGGAAATCCAGAACCAGATAATGTCATATCACGAAACCAGGGAGTTCCTCCCCCGGGTATGGTCACCTGGCCACACCCTTGCTGCGGAAACGCGATAGAAGCCACATTTTTGTGGCATTGTTAGGGGCAGTTGGGGGAGCGTTTGCTCCCCCTATCTTCGTACGCTCCTCCTTTTGGGTTTTTACATATAAATACTGGGTTTTCAGAGACTACAAGGGATGACCAAGCAGAGAGTAAAAGTTAGGCTATTCTTTAGTTTGTAACTTAGATTTTTAGTTTTCTTTTATGTAATTTTTATTTTCTTTATGTAACTGAGAGAAGAGGAGATTTTCATGGAGGAATGAGAACAAGCTTGTACTGAGGGTGACACCGGTGTAATTAATCTTTTCTTTCATTATTAGTTGAACTGAATCGATGTTTTCTTTTTTTTATTCTTGTTTTTATTTGCTTCCCTCTTTTGTGTTTGTGAATCCAAATAACTCTGATAGCCTCGAAGTTGTCTTGCCCTTGCAAGTGCCGTTGATGGCTTATGGTGATGGATATCCATTTCTATGGTAGTATAGCTTGCCTTCATTTCATAGTGTAAATCGGGAATGGGGAAGATCCTATTTGTTATACTTCGCTCGCCTTCAAATAAAGGTACATCGTCGATACGGGTCAAAGGTAAGCAGGTGCCGAAGAGGTAAGTAAGTTTTTAGGTTTAACTTTCTTTTCTTTTAATTTTAGCTTAGATCACCAACACCATAATTTGAATCTCCCAACTCTTTTATCACTCTTTTCAATTTCTTTATATATGTCCATTTTCTATTTTTCACCTTCTCAATCTATTACTTTCTTCCTAACTTAACTTTAACCTATTTTCCTTTTCTTTTAAAGAAGTAAAAGAAGATCCTTAACCATTGATTGTAACTTAAAAGAGAACTTACTAAAAAAGCTTCCATCACTAGTCCCTCCTTGTGGATCACGACCCGCATAGCCACTTGTTATAGCGGTAGTATTGAGTACTTGCACATTCTATTTTTATGTTCTAAAATTCTGTATTCTTGTGTGCAGGTAAAAACTCATTCAACACCTCTGACAATCCAAACTTCACTTGTCAATTCTCCTTAATAGAATGAAAAGTCCTTAAAATTGCTCATATCGCAAACCAACTCTTATCAATTAACATATACCTCTAACAAATTTCTGTAAGTTTAATATTATTGGCCCAGAGGCCTTTCACCTTAGTTTTGATGATGACTAACTTATGAAGGTTAATTTACTAATGATCTTGTGTTTAATAAGTTTTAGATATTGATCAATATCTTATTAGAGATTTGACTTCAATAAGAGATTCACAGTCAAAGTGTTGAAGTAAACAAGTGTTAATTCAAGAGCTCACATCGCAACGATCACATCTAGTCCTTTGGATCCAGTTTGGATCAAGTAGGCTTGGAGAAGGTGTTCTACAAAAAGATTTCAGTTTGTTTAGTTTACTTTTGTTTGTGCAAGGATAGCTTAGTCTTGATATGCTAAAGTTCACACACGCATAAGTTCAATAGTTTTTGACTTCGATTTAACTAGTTTTGAATTTTCAGGAATATATCTTTAGTTTTCACGAATAGATCGAATCAAAAGAAGTTTACATGGTTTATATGTATAATGGATTCATCTATATACATTATTTTGTTCATATTATCTAAAAACTTACTTTGATGTATATCTAGTTCATAGTTTCAAGTTTTATTTTTAACAAAACTTAGTTTTGAATTTAAAGTCAAAAATATTGATATATCTTTTATATGTGTATTGGATTCTATCCATACATAATATGCTTCAAAAGTGTTTCTATATCATGTTTATATATTTAAACAAGTTTTGGTGAAAACAGATTTTATTTCAAAATTCATGTTTTGAAAAATACCGTTTTTGGTTTAAAGCTAAAATTTTATGCTTAAAAAATAGTTCAAATTGTTTGAAATATATGTTTAGGTTTAATCACACATACTTGTTCTTTAAATATTTATAAGAACTTATTCTTGTGGATTGAGGTTTAGTCACACATATTTGTTCTTCAAATATTTATAAGAACTTATTTTTGTGGATTTTATGTGATTTTATGGGATTTTATAGGTATTAAAAGATCAAGTTTTCAAACCCTATAATCCTAGTTTTAGGGCTGCTAACGGTCAACCGATCAGTCAACCGACGTGCACAGAAGTGCACAGGCTTTAGCGGTTGACCGGGCGGTCGACAGTTCTAAAGAGTCTGCTTTCTGAAAATATCCCCGGTCGACCAACTAGAGAGTTCACTCTCTGGTTCTGGCCTCGGTTGACCGGGCAGTCGACCAACAGGCAAATTGCTTTGGGGCGGTCGACCGACTGGTCGACCGATAGCCCTAATGATAAGAAATCTGACCGTTGGCCAGTCAACTGGTCGATCGACAGGTCAGTTTTGACCTGATCTGGACCCCAACGGCTATATTTTTAGACCCTATATATATATATGGATCCTTCGAGGCCAGTTTCAGTTAAGATTTTCTAGAACAATTTTTTCCATATTCTTAAGGGTTTTCAGCAAGTTTTCAAAAAAGTTTTTGTGCCAAAATTCTCTTATCTTTATTTTTTTCAAAGTTTTTGGAAAATCAAAGAAAACCAATATTTGGGAATTCTAGTTTTATTCTTTATTTTGTTTATCTATCAAGAAGGTTTTCCCCAAGAGTTTTTATTTGTGTTTTTTTTTCAAAACACTTTGTTTTTCTCACACTTGAGCTACCAATTCAATACTTATCTATAGGATCTTGTTGTGAGAAAAATTATTTGTGATCTTTCAAGATCACCAAGAGAGAGTTTGTGATCATTCGATCACCAAATTGTAAACTTTTTCTTTGTTTTAGCTTTGTGCCTTGCCTCTTGTGTAGAGATGTTTATGTTAGTGAGAGGAGTTGTGTACTCCTGGTATAGAGTTGTAATTCCTCAGTGGAGGTCCTTTTGTGGAAGGTCCTGTGTGGATATAGTGGAAATCCTTTTGTGTGAAGGTAGGGACATAGAGCAGTTGCTTGAACCTCAAAATATATTTTGGTGTTTGCGCTTGATCCACTATCTCTTAACTCTATCTCTTTTTATATCTTGTATTGCTTTATATTGTTCATATTCATATACTAGATATTATTTGTGTGTGCCCACACTTGTGTTCAACCAAGAGAGCTTATTAAAACACCTCAACTCTTAATCAAGAGGAATCTAGAGGAGTAGTTCTAGAGCCCTTCACGGGGAATTCAGGCTCACTCTTAGTTACACATAGTGTATTTCTAATTAAGTTTTAAATTTTGCATCATTTGTCCTAGATTGGTAAGTACACCTATTCACCCCTCTAGGTGTATTTCAATTAGTATAAGAGCCTATGCTCATAATATTTAGTTTAATCGCCTAGGAGTAAGATCCTTAGATAGCTAATCTAGATTTGCTTTGCACACATATAGTTTATACACGCATAAATTTCCTTGCCCCTCTCATGTACGATGCTTCCAACAT
The DNA here is from genome assembly GCA_038442645.1 of Agave tequilana. Classification (NCBI taxonomy): domain Eukaryota; kingdom Viridiplantae; phylum Streptophyta; class Magnoliopsida; order Asparagales; family Asparagaceae; genus Agave; species Agave tequilana. The sequence continues at coordinate 61,071 of JAVJIF010012107.1, read as the reverse complement.
CGATATGTGAAAGTCTAAAATGAGTGTATATCTTAAAGCCCTAGGATTGCATGTTTATCTTGCCATTATCAAGAAATCCTATCATGGTAATGAAAGTACATTGAGACTAATACACAAGTCTTAGAGGCACTTGGCACACACTAAACAAAGATGATATTTCCATTGTTTCTCATTGTGATTCCGATTTTGCAGTGTGGAACACATTAACTTCTTCTATGGTACAAACGGCACATGTTTTGGAGAAAAATCTAGTGGAGATGAGTCCGACCAACCTTACTTCATGGTCCAAGGGATTGACTCTCTTGAGGTAAAATCAGACACTCAACTAGATGATAATGCTAGTTCTTCTTGTGATGATAATTTTATGGATGCCTATGCTTTAAATGAAGAACTTTTGTTATTTTGTGAAAACTTATTAAATAAATATAAACTTTTAAAAAAGAAAAATTTTGAATTTAAAAGAAGAAAGTAAAAATTTGTTTTCTAAACTTGATATAGTCTTGCAAGAGAAAGTTGAGGTTTCAAATGAAAGGAATTCATTAAAAACCCAACTTGACCTTATTTTAAAAGAAAATGAGTTTTTAAAGAATAAAAATGATTTTAATCATGTTTTGAAAAAAAAATGAGATTTTGTCTTTAAAACTTGATTTTGTTTTAAAAGAAAACGATTCTTTGAAAAATAAAATTGTTTTACTTTCAAAAGAATTGGAATTCATTTCAAAGAAAAATATTTCTTTGAAAAATGAGTTTATTTTCCATTCTTGTCATGATTCTACTGTTATACTTCCTATTGATAAGAATACTTACTCCACTTCTTCTTCAATTATTGAAGAAAAGTGTTAATTATTTGGGCTCCACTTTGAGCCAATGTGCTATGGATCACAAGAAATTAGAATCCATGTTTCGCAAAAAACATGCACCACATATTTATGCACACAAAACATGGCATACACATGCTCATCATGCTTACACACATGATTATATGTATGCGTATGTGTACACTTGTATACATTGTGAACGTAAGGCCGCTTTGCAAAATTTTATCATGATAGAATAAATGTTTCAAATTTTATAAATAAGTTTGTTTGGGTTAGGAAAGGTGCTAACGCCCTTGGACCCAAAAAGATATGGATACAAAAATCTACCCCTACTTTATTTGATGTAGGTGTGAGCTCTCACTTGACGTGAGAGTATTGGTGCCTTGATGGCGGATACAATTCGAACCTAAAGATCATATCTTTTTTTGGGATGCATCACTTTCAAGGGATGTTTGGTGGGAGGACCACCATGCTTTGGAGACATAGAGAATAGTTCATAAAGTTTGATAACTATATCTAACTCTTTATTTTGTTTATACATTAATGTTGATATTTTAGCATTATTGGCATGCTCGTTATGTTTAAATGCAATGCCTTTTAACTTGTGATATACATAGATAGTCTTTGAGATACACCCATGTTCATATGAATTCACATCTTTTGTATTCTTACTGTAGTTTAACTATTGTGTATATCCTAGTTCTAAAACACGTGCATTTAACCTAATGATCATGCTTGTTTATGTTTTTGCACTTCATGTTTTGATTACATATTTAGAGAAAATTTTTATTAAAACTTGTGTTTATACTTGTACAACTAATGAGCCACATTTGTTTATCATGCGTTTGTGCTTTATTGCTCATTTATACCTATTGGATGTACTTATATAACCTTGTTTTGATGATTCTTACATCTTTACCCTTTTTTTCCTATTTTGTACATGTTTTTATAAAAATGGTTTAGCTTCATGTATATGTTATTTTTGTCTAAAACTAATAGACATACATGTATATCTTTGAGTCACTTGCTTTCATGTAAAATTCTATTATGAACTCGTTTATATTTGGGATATGTATGTATACTTTTAGTTTCGACAAAACATACATATACCTTGAAACGTGTTTAGTTTTAATAAAAAATAAATTTTCATGTTTTTCATATGTTTTGATGTTTTAAATTTTATTGTTTATTTCATGAATTTGTTGTTCACATGATTCTTGTACACTCACTTTTATATTTACTCATGACTTTGTTTCATGAGCACATTTTTGAGCTTTATAGAATTTGAATTACAACTCTTGTGTGATATACATATTTCATGGATATAATTTGTTTTTATTTCTTACTTGAAGGATTTTATACTAGTTTTTAAAATTATCATAAAACTAGTATTCTTCAATTGGTAGAGTTTTCAAATACGTTAAAATATTTTCAAATCATATTTTTAAAAACTCCTACCAACCTAAAGGGCGGATGGCTGGACGACCATGCCTTCTATGCTTTAATGACTATCTTTTATCATGTGCATGAATAGGGTGGTAGGTATGAGATATACATGATTTCAATAAAAATTCTTTTTGTATACTCATATTGTGTTTTCTATATATGTATGCACCAAATTTCAAGTGATATTTTCATACATACATATATATATGATTTTTATTGTGCTTACTTTACAATGTCTTTACACATCTTTAAAGCACAAAAGGTTTATACTAAGCTTGATTTAATTTTAAATATTTATTGGTATGTGTATAAGCTTTTGCATTAATTTCAATTGGTATTTTTTTTATATCAAAATGTACTCCATGTTTCGCTTACAATTGGTATCAAATTTTTATGTACTTCAATTGTGAGATATATATAATTTTTAAATAAAAATTCATTTTGTATGCTTATATTATTTTTGAATGGATCATATCTAAATTGTTTTGTTCTGATACATAAATATAAATATTTTTCTTATGCTTTAAACAATATGCCATATATTTTTAGCACAAATTATTTCTTGCTAAGCTTGCTTTAGTCCTTAGTGTCAATTGTCTTTCAATTGGTATTATATACAAGCTTATACATTATTTTTATTGGCATTTCATAAAGGGGAGAAACATTCTTGTTTTATCTTTGAATTGATTTTATTTTCAATTGGTATCTTACTCCTACTCTTTATGATGAAAAATATTTTGTTTTGGTATATGTTAACATTTTTAATATTGATATCAATAATCTTAAATTGGTATTACTCTTAATTTTATATATATATAGCAAAATAGTTTTAGTTCTTACAAAAAAAAATTTTAGTTTTTACTTTCAATTGGTATCATGCCTTTTTATTGGTATCAGTTGGTAAAAAGAATATTTAATTTTCAATTAGTAAAAAGATTGTTTTACTTTCAATTGGATTCTTTCAATTGATTGTTTATTATTGGTATCAAAATTTTTGTTTCAAAATATGTTTTGTTGGTATTATTTTTTTTGTCTTCACCCCTTTATTGATGAGGGACAAAAGGGGGGGAGATTTGGGTTTATATATGAATGTTTCATTAAGTGTTCATGCATATACATATATCTTATTTTTATTTGATATCTTGAGCTACATTGCATATCTTTATATATTTAATAATATCTTTATATGTTTATTGATTATGCATAAGTTAAGGGGGACCTTCTATGAAACTTATTCTTAATCTCTGCATATATAACCTTATAAGTTATGTCATCATCAAAAAGGGGGAGATTGTTCGCCCAGAGGCCTTTCACCTTAGTTTTAATGATGACTAACTTATGAAAGTTAGTTTACTAATGATCTTGTGCTTAACAAGTTTCATATATTGATGAAGATCTTAGTAGAGATTTGACTTCAACAAGAGATTCACAGTCAAAGTGTTAAAATAAACAAGTGTTGATTCAAGAGTTCAGATCGCAACGATCGCATCTAGCTCCTTTGGATCAAGTGTGGATCGAGTCGGCTCAAAGAAGGAGTTCTACAAGAAGATTTTGATTTATTTAGTTTAGCTTTGTTTTAGATCTTGTGTAAGGATAGCTTAGTCTTGGTATGCTCAAGTTCACACATACACATGTTCAATAATTTTTACTTCGGTTTAACCGGTTTTGGATTTTTAAGACTATATCCTCAGTTTTCATGAATAGATAGAATCAAAAGAAGTTTACATGGTTTATATGTATAGTGGATTCATCCATATACATTGTTCAGTTCATATTTTCTAAAAACTTACTTTAATGTATATCTAGTTCATCGTTTCAAGTTTTGTTTTTAACAAAACTTAATTTTAGATTTTTTGTCAAAAACATAGATATATCTTTTATATGTGTACTGGATTCTATCCATACACAATATACTTCAAAAGTATTTCTATATTATGTTTTTGTATTTATATAAGTTTTGGAGAAAACGAATTTTCATTTCAAAATTCAAGTTTTAAAAATACTGTTTTTGGTTAAAAGCTAAAATTCTATACCTCAAAAATAGTTCAAATTATTTGAAATATGTGTTGAAGTTTACTAACACATAATTATTCTTGAAATATTTATAAGAACTTATTTTTGTAGATTTTATGTGATTTTATGGGATTTATAGGTATTAAATGACCAAGTTTTCAAACCCTATAACCCTGGTTTTTGGGCTACTAACGGTCGACCGACCGGTCGACCGACGCGCACAGAAGTGCACAGGCTTTAGCGGTTGACCGGACGATCGACTGTTCCAGAGAATCTGCTCACTGGAAATAGCCCCGGTCGACCAAGTGGTCGACCGACCAGAGAGTTCACTCTCTGGTTCTGGACTTAGTCGACCGACGGTCGACCGACAGGCAAATTGCCTTGGGGTGGTCGACCGACAGCCCTAACGATTAGAAATCTGATCATTGGCTGGTCGACCGGGCGGTCAATCGACAGGTCAGTTTTGACATTATCTAGACCCAATGGTTATATTTTAAGACCCTATATATATGGGTCTTTTAAGGCCAGTTTCAACTATGATTTTTGAGAGTAATTTTTCCTATCTTCTTAAGGGTTTTCGGCAAGTTTTCAAAACAATTTTTTGTGCCAAAATTCTCTTGTCTATATTTGTTTCAAAATTTTTGGTAAATCAAAGAAAACTACTATTTGGGAATTCTAGTTTTGTTCTTCATTTGTTTATCTATCAAGAAGTTTTTCCAAGGAGTTTTTCTTTGTGTTTTCTTTTCCAAAACACTTTATTTTTCTCACACTTGAGCTATCAATTAATACCTATCTATAGGATCTTATTTTTGTGAGATAAATTGTTTGTGACCTTTCAAGATCACCAAGAGAAAGTTTGTGATCATTGGATCACGAAGTTGTAAAATTTTCTTTGCTTTGGCTTTGTCCCTTGCCTCTTATGTAGAGGTATTTGTGTTAGAGAGAGGAGTTGTGTACTCCCGGTGTAGAGTTGTAATTCCTCGTGGAGGTCCCTTTGTGGAAGGTTCTGTGTGGACATAGGGGAAATCCTTCTGTGTGAAGGCGGGGACGTAGAGCAGTGGCTTGAATCTCGAAACATATCTCGGTGCTTGTGTTGTTTACATTATTTATATTCATATACTAGATATTGTTTATGTGTGCCCATACGTGTGTTCAACCAAGAGAGCTTATTAAAGCACTTCAACTCTTAATCTAGAGGAAACTAGAGGAGTAGTTTCAGAGCCCTTCACGAGGAATCCAGGCTCACTCTTGGTTACACATAGTGTGTTTGTAATTAATTTTTAAATTTCGCATTATTTGTCCTATATTAGTAAGTACACCTATTCACTCCCTCTAGGTGTATTTCAAATATCACACCTCTAACAGTGACAAAGTTGCTGTCAAGTTCAACATTAAACCTCTGACGGTCACTTCCCTCAGGCTTTCATATCAAAGCTGAGACAAGCGATGCTAAGTTTAATATCACACTTCTAACATCTGGTTCATTATTAAGTTCAACACTACACCTATGCAATGATTTTCCCTCAAGCTTCCGTATCGAAGCTGAGATGAACAATGCTAAGTTCAAAATCACATCTCTAACATTCTCCACTGTTAAGTTTAACACTACCCCTATGACAATGATATATTCAGTTTTCCCAACGAAACAGAAATTCCTACGGGGTAAGTTAACATTACCCCTCTAGCTCACATTCTTGTCAAGTTAATATAACACCTCTGATACTATTCGATCCATTCTGTTAAGTTAATATCATATCTCTGACGATAAAGAAATACTTAGATCCCTGACGGGTCTAGTCTCACTTGTTATTCTCATCAATAGGATGACAGATCCACTTAAAATCACTATTAGGTTAATACACACCTTTAACAGTGTTCTCCTTAATCTCCAAACGAGTCTTAATTATGTTAATATTATATACCTCTGATGATAGACTCAATCACAATCCCCTGCGGAGAGAAAACTTCACTTGTTATTCTTATCCATAAAATGACAAGTCCATAAAATTCATTCCACTCCTGTCAAGTTAACATCACACCTCTGACAGTAACTTTTTTAAATTCCTTAAATGGAATTTTTCAACTTTAAGCTGCTAAGTTAAGTATTACACCTCTAGTAAATCAAAGGTAATCGCTTTCACTTGTCTTATTTGTTGGCCCAGAGGCCCCTCACTCTAGTTTTGAGATGATTAACTCATGTAGTTATAGTTACTAATAATCTTATGATATTTGGTTTCAGATATTTGATGAAGATATTAGTAGGTGATTAGCTTCAACAAAGGTATTTTGGAGCTTTCACATGGTGATTCAAGAGCTCGAGCGTCAAGTTCACATCTAGCACTCGGTTGGAGTTAAACTCGGTGGATCACGTTTGGATCGAGTCAACTTGGAGATGGAGTTCTACAAGAAGACATCGGTTTGTTTAGTTTAAGATTTGGTTTAAATCTTGTGTTAAAGATTAGATAGTGTTGATATGCTCAAGTTCACAATACACACATAAGTTTCATACTTTGGTTTTCCGTTTAACCGATCATGGTTTTCAAGTCAAAAATATAGATATAATATCTTTCATGTATATTGGATTTTATCAATATACAACATGCTTCAAAGTTATTTCAATATCATCTTTGTATTTACATGAGTTTTGAAGGAAACGATTTTTCATTTCAAAAATTCAAGTTTTGGAGAATACGAATTTTGTTTTAAGGCAAATTTTTAAGAACACAAAAATGGTTCAAATAGTTTGTAATATGTGTTAAATTTTTGTCACACATATTTGTATTTCAAAGATCTAATAAGAATTGATTTTTGTGAAATTTATGTGATTTTATGGGATTTAATTGAAGTCAAAAACCTACATTTTTTAATCCCTAAAAGTTTGACCTAGCTGTCTGCCGGTCGACCATAGTAGAAGTCGGTCGACCGGTCGACGTGCACAGGATGTGCATGCAGCCTGGACTGGTGGGCTGGTCGACTGGGCGGTCGACCGTCCAGAGAGCTCTGCTATCTGGTGTTGGCCCAAAGGCCTATCACCCTAGTTTTGATGATGATCAACTCATGAAGTTATGATTACTAATGATCTTGTGTTTAATTAGTGACAGATTCATTATCAAGATCTTAGTAGGTGTGGAGCTTCAACAAAGGATTTAAAGACAAGTTGGAAGCTAGCACCGGTTGATTCACGAGCCTATGCATCAAGAACACATCTAGAGATGAGCTCGGTGGATTGTGTTTGGACCAAGTCAAGAAGATGAGAAGCCTTCAAGTGAAGACTTCAAGAAGTTGAAGACTTGTGTCTAGGTATAAGATTTTTATTTGTTTTAGATAAAAATGTAAAGGATAGAATAGATTGGTGGATTGCTCAAGTCATATCACACACACACTCTTGATAGAATTGTTTTCATGATAAAAATTTCATTTCATAAAAGAATTTTTAGTTAGAAAAAAAAAGCTCTTTCTTTTTGGTAAAAAGATTTTTCATTGGACAAAATACATGTCTTGGTTTTTGATGTTACCTATATACATATCTTTCAAACCAAGTTTAGAGCCTTATGTAAAAAACTAGATATTCATCTTATTTGTGTAGTGGATCATATCCATACACACTATGCTTTAAAAGTATATCTTGTTTTTGTATTTGATGAGATTTTCCTTATGACAAAATATCTACTTTGGGTTTGGTAATTTCTTATATACATATCCTTTAACCAAAACAAGTTTAGTGCTTTATGTCAAAAACTAGATATTTCATCTTGATTGTGTGGTGGATCATATCCATACACACTTTGCTTTATAAGTTCAAAATATCTTGTTTTTGTATTTTGTGAAGTTATGAAAAAACAAGTTTTAGAAAAACATATTTTTAGAAAAACAGTTTTTATTTTGATTGAAACTATTTTTCTGGATTTACTGTGAATTTCTGGGATTTTTATTAAGTTAAAAGACCAATCTTTAATCCCATTTTTCTGGTTCTGGCAGTTCTGATTTTTCAGAACTGACAGTGGCCGGTCGACCGGGTCGGTCGACCGGACGTGCACGGACGTGCACGCCAGTGTGCACTGGAGGATCGGCCGACCGGGCCGGTCGACCGCTCCAGAGAGCTTGCTCTCGGGAAACTTCGGTCGACCGCACCGGTCGACCGACTGCTCCAAGTGCTCGGTCGACCGAGCCGATCGACCGGAGGCTGCAACGGTCGGATTTTGACCGTTGCCGGTCGACCGGGCCGGTCGACCGGAAGCTCTGACAGAGCCCAACGGTCAGATTTTTCTGGCCTCTATAAAAGGGGGTTTTGTCATTGTTTTGAGCCAAGATTTTTGGAGACCTTAGAGCTAGTTTTTCCCAGTCTTTCTGAAGGATTTTTCTCCACAAAATTAGAGTCAATACTTCCAATTAAAAGGAGAGTTTTATCAAAGAGTGTAAAAGAGATTATCTTGAGTTTTTCACCAAAGATTCTTTCCTTGCTTTCTCACACAAACACTTGAGCATCCATTGAGCTATTCATTCTATAGGAGTGTTATTGTGAGAGGATTTTAGGTGATCAAGAGTTGTGATCACCAAAGTTCATCTTTGTTCTTTGAGAAGGAGGACGGTTGTGTTCGCGGCTTGTTTCGGGTCCTAGTGAGGACTTGGTGTTGTTGGGTCCTAGTGAGGACTTGTAGCTTGAGGTGCGGCCTCGACGAGCCGGTAGGCTTGTGGTGTGTAAGGGACTTTGGGAGTCCGAGGGCTTGTAGGTGTTGCGGCACCAAGGAGAGATCCGGTTGGATCGTGCATAGTGGAAATCCTTCGTGTGTCGAAGGCGGGGATGTAGAGCAAGTGTGCTCGAACCTCGAAACATACCCTTGTGTTTGCGATTGCTCACTCTTGCTCTCTTTCTCACTTAGTCTCTTTTATATCTTGCATTACTTACATTGTCTTTACTTTACATGCTTGATATACCCTTGTGCTTATATTGTTATATACTTGCTTGGGATTGTGTTAACACTAGTATTCAACCAAGAGAGCCAACGCGGCACCTCAACCCATTCAAGGGGAATCTAGAGGAGTTTGTCCAGAGCCTCGCAAGGGGAATTCGACAACACTCTTGTGTTATACATAAGTGTTTAATTAAAAGAAGTTTAATTTGGTCATCTTAGTTTTAATTCCGCATTATTTGTTCATAAGTGACCATTAGATTAGCCATCACCTATTCACCCCCCCTCTAGGTGATCTTACAATTGGTATCAGAGCCAAGTGCTCTTGATATTGGGTCTAACAACCTAGAGTTAAAGATCCTCCTTTTAGGCTAATCACAATATTTTTGTACACACACACCTCACCATGGACTTCATGTCACCACCCACCTTTGATATTCTTAACATCCAAACTTGGAAGGTTAAGATGTCATTGTACCTCAAGGCCTTAGGAATTCATGCTTATCTTGCTACTACTAATAATGATTATTGTTCAAATAGCAAGTACATTGAGGCTAATGCAAAAGCCCTTCATGCTCTTAAATGTACCCTAAATGATGATTATTTATCTAGGGTTTCTAACATTGAATCGGCTTTTGTAGCTTGGAACATCATCACCTCCCTTGGCGAAAATGATCTATATTATGCCGGGAGCGATTCGGATGTTGGAAGCGACACCTCCAACAAGTGCTACATGGTCCAAGGGGATAACCCCCTTGAGGTAACTTCCGAATCCGAGGATGAGGATGTTAATATGTCATATGATGAGCTTAATACATTTTGCCAATTATTGCTTGAGAAATATGACATGATTAAAAAGAATAATAAAAATTTGAAAAAGAAAATTGCTTGCATGCATATAGAACAAGATTCTTTTAAATCTAACATTGCATGTTTAGAAAAGGACAACAACAATTTGAAAAAGAATTTTGATGCCATGATTAATGAAAAAGATTCATTAGAAAATAAAATGGCATGCTTAGAAAAAGAAAACAAAGATTTAAAAAATGAGAATGTTTCCTTGCTTACAAAATTGAATGATTTATGTGAAGGGAACACTATTTTGAAAAATAAGATTGATTTGGTGGAAAAAAAAAAGAAGTTGTTTTGCAAGAAAATAAGTCTTTAAAAAGAAAATTTGTTGAAAAAGAAAAGGATAATGTTTTTCAAAAGAAAAAGAAAATTGACTCTTCATCTCATCATGCTTCTCATGCACACATTGATAAAAATGAGATTAAAAATTTGAAAAATAAAATTGATAATTTGAGCTCTAATTTGAGCTCATGTGCATTCAATCATACTAGATTGGAATCCTTATTTCAAAAGAAACAAGTTCCTCATACTCATGCACATTCACATCATGCACATGCTTATGATGCACATCATGCTCACACTCCCACTCATAAGTATGCTAAGGTGTATACATGTACACATTGTGGCCGCAAAGGCCATTTAGCAAAATTTTGTTTTGATAAGAAACCCCATTTATATTTTAAAAGATTTTGGGATCCTTACAATAAAGCTAACCCCAAAGGACCCAAGAAAGTATGGGTACCAAAACCCCCACCTTTTACTTGTGATGTAGGTGAGGGCTCTCACAAAACGTGAGAGGGATGGTACCTTGGTAGTGGATGCACTTGGACATGATGGACATACTTTTGGGTTGCATCGCTATCAAGGAGCTTTGGTGGATCAACCACCATGCTTGGAGTTTTGGAGTTGGTAACAATTTCTAAACTTCTATTTTATTTATGTACATGCTTTTTATTTCCATAATATCATTCATAGCATGTTCATGTTTCAAGATCTTATGTGCTTCATGTGGTATTTACATGCTTAAATGTAGAATGTGTCAAAACTTGCATTTATACATATATGAATAGTGAACTACAATTGACTTATATATATTTGAACTTCATGCTCATTTGTGTCCACTATATGCATGTGTATAGGCTAGTTTTGATGATTCGGTCATTTATACTTGTTATGCCTATCCTTGATCTTACTTCATGTATATGTGTGTTTAATTCAAATCTAATAAATATACATGTATACCCTTGAGTCATTTGCCTTCATGCAATATATATTGGACTCTTTTCATATTTGGGATATGTATGCATATTGTTAGAATTGGATAAATCATACATATACCATGAAGATTAGTATCTTAAATAAATAATAAAAAAAAATGATTTTTCATGTTTTTGATTTGTATTAAAGATTAAAACATGTGTAAAACAAAATGTGATTTATGATCTTTTTGAGCTTGAATGACTACTTTCATAAAAATACTATTTACATGATCTTTTGAACACTCATCTTTATGATACAAAATATTTTGAGCTTTATAGACCATGAGTGATTAAATCTTTGTGTATTTAGTATTGCTTTATGAAAAATATATGATTTGTTTTAAGATGAAAAATAATATTTTCATGAGATTCATGCTTCACTTTCTATTTTCATGAAAATACCATTTACATAACCTTTGAACACTCATTTTTTATGATAAAAGATAATTTTTGAGCTTTATGGACTATGAGTGCTTAAACTTGTATGTATTTAGTATAATTCATGAATAACATATGATTTCATGCTTGTGAAGGATCTTTAACTAGTTTTTCAAAAATTATTTATAACTAATTATTTATTCTTCAAATTTGGCAGTGCTTAGACATAACTATTTTTAAAACCTACCAATTTTTGGTTATGAGTATATACATGACTTACAATGTTAATTTTACAATTGGTATATTACTCACATTTTGGTTCCTATATATGTATGCCCTAATTTTCAAATTGGTCTTATCTATTCACATACATATATATGATTTTCAAGTGCTTGCTTTACAATTGATTTATATTCTTAAAAGCACAAAAAGTTTATGCTAAGTTAAGTTAACACCTTATATTAACTATACATAAGCTTATGAAAAATAAAAAGATTTTATTTTAGATCTTTCATTTGGTATCAATATGCTTCAACTTCAAATTTGTTATATGATTACAATTGATATCAATATGTTTGAAACAAAATTTTTTTTGCAATGATAACTTGATATCACACATCTTCAAGTGCTATTTTCTATTGGTATCAAAATTACAAATTATGATTGGTTCAAAATTTGTTTTATTGGGAAAAGTTCAAAATTTTGTTTTGATAAAGAAAAATTAAAAATGTTTTGTTTTGTATTTCCTATATGCAAGGAGAGCTTAACATCTCTCTTACATATAGATTCATGTTGAGTATATTATAAATTGAGGAGCTTAACATCTCTTCTTTATATGATATACGTGTGTAGGGGGAGCTTCACATCTCCTTCTATGCATTACATAGTTGTGTTGTGTGAATTAGGGCTTCATATCCCTCTTTCATGCAATGCACATTGTAGGGAAGCTAACTTAACGTCTTCCTCTTCATGAATGTATATCGCATATAAATCTTTATTGGTTGATTTGTATACCCCTACTTATTTCTTTGTTTTTGACAAAAAGGGGAAGAAAATTTTTTTTTGATTTGATTTTACTTTGAACCCTTTGTTGATGAGTGACAAAAAGGGGAGAAGTATTTGAGTATATATGCATGTTTTCCTTACTTAAGGGGAGAAGTATTTGTCTTCCTTACTTAAGGTTGTATAAGATTTGTATTTATGCATATATATGTTGTCTTGCAATTAGGAGCAAAAGATTTGACTTAAGATTTGATTTTTGTTATGATTGCATCTCCTACATTGCATACATGTCATGTGCTTTTATTGCCATATCTATTATTTATTTGGTATGCATGAGTTAAGGGGGAGCTTCTTTGAAGCTTTACTTTAATCCATGCATATATAACTTCATGAGTTTTGTCATCATCAAAAAGGGGGAGATTGTTGGCCCAAAGGCCTATCACCCTAGTTTTGATGATGATCAACTCATGAAGTTATGATTACTAATGATCTTGTGTTTAATTAGTGACAGATTCATTATCAAGATCTTAATAGGCGTGGAGCTTCAACAAAGGATTTAAAGACAAGTTGGAAGCTAGCACCGGTTGATTCACGAGCCTATGCATCAAGAACACATCTAGAGATGAGCTCGGTGGATTGTGTTTGGACCAAGTCAAGAAGATGAGAAGCCTTCAAGTGAAGACTTCAAGAAGTTGAAGACTTGTGTCTAGGTATAAGATTTTTATTTGTTTTAGATAAAAATGTAAAGGATAGAATAGATTGGTGGATTGCTCAAGTCATATCACACACACACTCTTGATAGAATTGTTTTCATGATAAAAATTTCATTTCATAAAAGAATTTTTAGTTAGAAAAAAAAAGCTCTTTCTTTTTGGTAAAAAGATTTTTCATTGGACAAAATACATGTCTTGGTTTTTGATGTTACCTATATACATATCTTTCAAAACCAAGTTTAGAGCCTTATGTCAAAAACTAGATATTCATCTTATTTGTGTAGTGGATCATATCCATACACACTATGCTTTAAAAGTATATCTTGTTTTTGTATTTGATGAGATTTTCCTTATGACAAAATATCTACTTTGGGTTTTGGTAATTTCTTATATACATATCCTTTAACCAAAACAAGTTTAGTGCTTTATGTCAAAAACTAGATATTTTATCTTGATTGTGTGGTGGATCATATCCATACACACTTTGCTTTATAAGTTCAAAATATCTTGTTTTTGTATTTTGTGAAGTTATGGAAAAACAAGTTTTAGAAAAACATATTTTTAGAAAAATAGTTTTTTATTTTGATTGAAACTATTTTTCTAGATTTACTGTGAATTTCTGGGATTTTTATTAAGTTAAAAGACCAATCTTTAATCCCATTTTTCTGGTTCTGGCAGTTCTGATTTTTCAGAACTGACAGTGGCCGGTCGACCGGGTCGGTCGACCGGACGTGCACGGACGTGCACGCCAGTGTGCACTGGAGGATCGGCCGACCGGGCCGGTCGACCGCTCCAGAGAGCTTGCTCTCGGGAAACTTCGGTCGACCGCACCGGTCGACCGACAGAGAAGGAATTCTCTGCTCCAAGTGCTCGGTCGACCGAGCCGGTCGACCGGAGGCTGCAACGGTCGGATTTTGACCGTTGCCGGTCGACCGGGCCGGTCGACCGGAAGCTCTGACAGAGCCCAACGGTCAGATTTTTCTGGTCTCTATAAAAGGGGTTTTGTCATTGTTTTGAGCCAAGATTTTTGGAGACCTTAGAGCTAGTTTTTCCCAGTCTTTCTGAAGGATTTTTCTCCACAAAATTAGAGTCAATACTTCCAATTAAAAGGAGAGTTTTATCAAAGAGTGTAAAAGAGATTATCTTGAGTTTTTCACCAAAGATTCTTTCCTTGCTTTCTCACACAAACACTTGAGCATCCATTGAGCTATTCATTCTATAGGAGTGTTATTGTGAGAGGATTTTAGGTGATCAAGAGTTGTGATCACCAAAGTTCATCTTTGTTCTTTGAGAAGGCGGACGGTTGTGTTCGCGGCTTGTTTCGGGTCCTAGTGAGGACTTGGTGTTGTTGGGTCCTAGTGAGGACTTGTAGCTTGAGGTGCGGCCTCGACGAGCCGGTGGGCTTGTGGTGTGTAAGGGACTTTGGGAGTCCGAGGGCTTGTAGGTGTTGCGGCACCAAGGAGAGATCCGGTTGGATCGTGCATAGTGGAAATCCTTCGTGTGTCGAAGGCGGGGATGTAGAGCAAGTGTGCTCGAACCTCGAAACATACCCTTGTGTTTGCGATTGCTCACTCTTGCTCTCTTTCTCACTTAGTCTCTTTTATATCTTGCATTACTTACATTGTCTTTACTTTACATGCTTGATATACCCTTGTGCTTATATTGTTATATACTTGCTTGGGATTGTGTTAACACTAGTATTCAACCAAGAGAGCCAACGCGGCACCTCAACCCATTCAAGGGGAATCTAGAGGAGTTTGTCCAGAGCCTCGCAAGGGGAATTCGGCAACACTCTTGTGTTATACATAAGTGTTTAATTAAAAGAAGTTTAATTTGGTCATCTTAGTTTTAATTCCGCATTATTTGTTCATAAGTGACCATTAGATTAGCCATCACCTATTCACCCCCCCTCTAGGTGATCTTACATCTGGAAATGGCCCCGATCGGCCGGTCAACAGGCAGAGAGCTGCTGCTTTCTGTATCCAGTTCCGTCGACCGGGCGGTCGACCGGAAGGGCAAATCTGCCATTTCCTACTGCCAACGGGTAAAAATTTTGTAGGGCTATATATACCCACTCATTTGAGCTAGTTTCTTGAAGTTTTTAGAGAGCAATTTTTCAACCTTTACATGTGTTTAACAAAAAGTTTTCAAAAGAGTTTTTGTGTTTAAAAGATCATTCTTTATTTGTTTTTAAAGTGTTAGAAATTTTAAGAAAATAGAGTCTTTTGGGAATTGGTTTTTGTTCTAAATTTCAATATCTATTTAGAGATTTTCTCAAGTAATTTTCTTTATTCCAAGCACTTTATTTTCTCAGACTTGAGCTTATCTAACTATCCTATCTATTAGGATCTATTTTGTGGGAAAATTAGTTTGTGGATATTGATACCACCAAGTGTTGTATACCTTCCATTCTTGTAATATCCCTCTAGTGAGAGGTGATTGTGTTGATATCCCTCTAGTAAGAGGTGATTGTGAAAGTGGTGTTTGTATCCTTCTAGTAAGAGGTGGAGATTGGGTTGAAATCCTTTAAGTGTGAGGTAATTGTTGTTGGTGTTGGCCTGAGCCTAATCCCTCTAGTGAGAGGTTGATTGTAGCGCCTATCCCTCAATTGTGAGGTTAATCTTCTTTGACTTTGTGCCTTGCCTCTAAGTGTAGAGGTTGTCTTTATTGAGAGAGGAGTTGTGTACTCCCAAGTTGTATTTGCCCAAATCCTTAGTGGAGGTTCCCTGTGTTGGAAGTCCTATGTGGACGATATAGTGGAAATCCTTCTGTGTGAAGGCGGGAACGTAGAGCTGTGTACTCGAACCTCGAAACATATCTTTGTGTTTGCGTTTGATCCATTTTCTTTAACTCTCTCTTTTATATTGTGCCTTGCATTGATTCATATTGTTCATTCATATTTATATGCTTGGTATTGATTGTGTGTGTGCCTCACTTGTGTTGAATCTAAGAGCTTCATATAGCACCTCAACTCTTATTTAGAGGAATTTAGAGGAGATAGTGCAGAGCTCTTCACCGAAAATTCAGCTACACTCTTTTGTTACACTAAGTGTGTTACAATTTGTTTTTAATTCCGCATTATTTGTCATTAGATTAGCCTTACACCTATTCACTCCCCCTCTAGGTGCATTTTCAATTGGTATTAGAGACTACGCTCCTGATATTAGGTTTTACCACCTAGAAGTGAGATCTTGAATTACTAATCTAGTATTTGCATTTACACACTTATATTGTTTACACACACTCATAGACTTCATGACCCCTCCTATGTTTGATACTTCCAACATTGTTGTTTGGAAGGCTAGGATGTCCATGTACCTCAAAACTCTAAGTTTGCATGTTTTCCTTACCACTATCAATAAATCCTATTTTGGTAATAGCAAGCATATAGAGGCTAATGCACAAGCCTTAACGGCACTTAAAGCACTCTAAGTAAAGAATATTTGTGTATGGTTTCTCATTGTGATTCCACCTTTACAGTGTGGAACACGTTGACCTCTCCCGCGCTACAAACGACGAAATTTGTGGAGGAGAAATCTAGTGGAGGAGAATCCGAACAACATTGCTTCATGGTCTAAGGGAATGACTCCCTTGAGGTAAATTTAGAAACTCAACTAGATGATAGTGCTAGTTCTTCAAGTGATGACTATGTTGACCCTGATACATTGAATATAGAACTATCTATTGTTTGTGAGAACTTTTTACAAAAATATCAACTCTTGAAAAAGAAAACTCTTAAATGAAAGAAGAAAATAAGGACATGTTTTCAAAACTTGATTTGACTTTGCAAGAGAAGGTTGAGATTTCAAATGAATGTGACTCCTTGAAATCCCAACTTGAACTCGCTCTTAATGAAAATAAAAGTTTAAAAAATAAAAATGATTGTGAAATTGTTTTGAAGAAAATGAGGCTTTATCTTCAAAACTTGATTTTGTTGTAAAAGAAAATGAATCTTTGAAAAATAAAATTGTTTCTATTTCAAAGGAATTGGATTTAATTTCTAATGAAAATAAATCTTTAAAAAATGATTTAGATTCTCATATTTGCCATGCTAGATAGTTTCACCACCTAGTGTATTTATTGTATGCTCTACCTCGTCTTCTATTATGGAAAATGATATATGTTTTTAAAAAAGAGTGTTGATTGTTTGGGCTCCACTTTGAGCTAATGTGCCATGAATCACACGTTTCGAATCATTATTTCAAAAGAAACAAGTTCCTCCTATGCATGCATACAAACCACGGCATACACATGCTTCTCACGTTCACACACATAACACCAAGTATGCTCATGTGTACACATGTACACATTGTGGACGTAAGGGCCACCTTACAAAGTTTTGTTATGATAGGATACATAATGAAAATTTTGAAAATAAATTTATTTGGGTTAGGAAAGGTACTAACCCCCATGGACCCAAAAGAGTATGGGTACCAAAAGCCACTCCTATTTTTGATGTAGGTGTAGGCTCTCACAAGACGTGAGAGATGTTGGTGCCTTGAGGTGGGCGCGTTCCGAGCTTAATGCCGACTAATTTGGATACATCACTTTCAAGGAGAGTTTGGTGGGAGGACCGCCTTAGTTTGGGGACATAAAGATGTGCCCTAATGGTTTTGGTAACGATCTCTATCTCCCATTATGTTTATATGCTTTTCATGTTATTGATTTATAGCATGTTTTGATTACTATGTTAAATGTCATTATAATTAGGCTTGTGATATACATGGATAGTATTTGAGATACACCCATATTTATATGGACCTATATTTTGTGTTTTCACTTTAGTTTAACTATTGTGTATATCATAAATCTAAGATATGTGCATTTACATAATGATCTTATTAGTTTATATTTTGTTTTATACTTCATGTTTTGATTACATATTTAGATGTAGTTTTCATTAAAACTTGTGTATATACTTTGTTGGCCCGGAGGCCTTCCTCTCTAGTTTTGATGATGATTAACTCATGTAGTTATGTTTACTAATAATCTTGTGATTTTAGTTTCAGATCTTTTAGCAAGATATTAGTTGGTGATTGCTTCAAAAAGAGGAGTTTGGAAGCCTTCACTTGGTGATTCCGGTGCCCGACTTCAAAATCACTCATTTGCACTTGGTGGATCACGGTTTGTAATCGAGTCAACTTGAAGATGGAAGATCGTCAAGAAGACTTAGGTATCCTAATTTAGTTTAGTGTGTTTAGATCCATGTGTAAAGATAAATATAGTTAATATGCTCAAGTGCACAACACACACAAGTTTTATGTTTTTGGATTTTGGTTTTCATGAATAGTGATCAAAACAAGTTTACTTTGTTTTTATGTATATTAGATGTGTTCAATATACATACATGCTTCATATCTTAAACAAACTTATTTTGATATGCCTATTCATTAGTTTTAGGAAAATCAGATTTCCTAATGAAAAATTCAAGTTTGATGAAATACATGTTTTGGTTTTTGGTAAAATGATATAACACAAAAATAGTTTCATATGCTTGATATTTGAGCTAAAATATTTATCACATTTTATATATCAATGCAAATGATAAAACTATTTTGGGTATTTTTACAAGACTTAAAAAGATTTTTAAAAATATTTTTAACATGTGTTTCTGTCCCAGATTGTGGCTGACAGGCCAGGTCGGCCGACCGCATGGGTCGACCGCACCAAAGTCGGTAGACCCTTGCGGTCGACTGACGTGCACAGGCTTGTGCACGTTTGGCAGTCACAGGGACGGTCGGCCGGGCGGCCGACCGGACCAGAGAGCTTTGCTATCTGTATCTGGGCGGTCGGCCGGGCGGCCGACCGGATCAGAGAGTCTGCTCTCTGTATCGGGGCGGTCGGCCGTGCGATCGACCGGGTTGCCCCAACGGTCGCATTTCTGACCGTTGGCGGTCGGCCGGCCGGCCGACCGGTAGCCTGTCAGGCTGTCAGATCAGCCTAACGGCTAGTTTTGTTTTGGGGCTATATATACCCCATCTCTTCATGGTTTTATATAGGATTTTCTAGAGCAAAAAATTTCCCTATTCTCTGGTTTTAAAAATAAGTTTTCAAAAGTGTTTAAGTGCCAAAAAGATCAATCTTATTTGTTTTAAGTGTTTTGTTATTTTCAAAGAAAACAAGTTTTTGGGAATTGATTTCTTGTTCTTCATTTCTATATCACTTTGGTATTTTTCCCAAGAGATTTTCTTTGATCAAAACACTTTGTTTTCCACACTTGAGCCTTATCTTCTATCCTATTCTATTAGGATCTTATTTTTGTGGAAAAGAGACAAAGAGAGATTGTTTGTGATTGAAAGAAACCACTTGTTGTAAACACCCTTGTTTTTGTTTGTATCCCTCTTAGGTAGAGGTGATCGGGTGATTGGTTTGCTCCCTCTTTGGTAGAGGTTGAGGTTGTGGTTTGCTCCCTCTAGTGAGAGGTGGAGTTTGTTTGTATCCCTCTTCGGTAGAGGTGATTGTTGGTTGTTGTTTTGGCTACGGGCCTACCCCTCGGTTGTGAGGCGGTGTTTGAGAGAGGAGGTCGGTACTCCCTTTGTTGTAACAAATCCTCCTCGGTGGAGGTTCCTTTGGTGGGAGTATAGTGGATTGGAAATCCTTCTCGGTGAAGGCGGGGACGTAGAGCTAGGGGCTCGAACATCGAAACATATCTTTGTGTTTGCGTTTGATCCATTGCCTCTTAACCCTCTCTCTCTTTATATTGTGCAAAGCATCATTCTTAGCATCATATCATATTTGCTTGTGTTGTGCCTTGCATCATTCATATTGTTATATATCCTTTATATGCTTGGCTTGCTTGTGTGTGTGCCTCACTTATACTTAACCACAAGAGCTTCATATAGCACCTCAACCCATATCTAGGGGAATCAAGAGGAGTTAGTCTAGAGCCCTTCACGGGGAATTCGGCTACACTTGTGTGTTGTATTAAGTGTGTTGTAAAATTTGTTTTAAGCTTCCGCATTTAGCGCATTTAGTTTCTAGATTAGCATTATCACCTATTCACCCCCCCTCTAGGTGATTTACAATTGGTATCAGAGCCTACGCTCCTGATACTTAGGCTTAACATCCTAGGAGTGAGATCCTTGTTTGCTAATCTTGTTGCATTTGATTGTTTGCACACATATTGTTTACATCCATGGACTTCATGACCCCACCTATGTTTGACCCTTCCAACATTCTTGTTTGGAAGATTAGGTTGTCCGTTTATTTACAAACCCTAGGACATAAGGTTTACCTTGCCATTACCAAGGAATCCTACCTTAGTGATAGCAAGCATGTAGGGGCCAATGCACAATCCCTTGAGGCCATTAAAAGCACGCTACCTAAAGATTATCTTATGCATGTTTCTAATCTTGATTCCACCTTTGTAGTGTGGAACAAGTTGACAACAACCACCACCTCCGAGCTTCAAATGCCAATCCAACAAGAGGAGGAATCTAGTGGAGATGAATCCGAGCCGCAACAATGCTATACGGTCCAAGGGAATGACTCCCTTGAGGTACATTCGGAAACCCACTTAGATTGTAATGAGTATGCTAGTTCTTCATGTGATGATTATGATGCCCATGCTTTAAATGAAGAACTATCTATTGTTTGTGAAAAATTGATTGAAAAGTATAAAGTTTTGAAAAAGAAAAGTCTAGGCCTTGAAAAAGAAAATAAAAGTTTACATTCTAGACTTAACAATGTTTTACAAGAGAAGGTTGAGGTCTATAATGAAAGGGATTCATTGAGATCTCAATTAGAACTTGCACTAAAAAAAAATGAGGTTTTAAAATCTAAAAATGATTGTGAAACACTTTTGAAGAAAAATGAAAACTTGTCTTCAAAAATTTATTTTGTTTTAAAGGAGAATGTTGCTTTGAAAAATAAAATTATTTCTATTTCAAATAATTTAAATATTTGTTTAAAAAAATGAAGTTTTGCAAAATAAGATTGATGCACATATTTGCCATGCTAGGGTAGTATCACACACTTCACCTATTGTATGCCACACTTCTTCTTTGATTGATAATGATATTTTCATGCTTAAGAAGAAGGTTGTTTGTTTGGGCTCCACTTTGAGCCAATGTGCCAAGAGCCACACACGTTTGGAATCCATGTTTCACAAGAAACAAATTCCATCTTTTCATGCAGACCCCCCACGGCATACACATGCTCCTCACGGACACACCTGTCACATGTATGCTCATGTGTACACTTGTACACATTGTGGATGTAAGGGCCACCTTGCTAAATTTTGTTTTGATCGTATACATGATTGTAATTTAACAAATAAATTTGTTTGGGTTAGGAATGATACTAACCCCTATGGACTCAATAAGATATGGGTACCAAAGACCACCCCTCTTATGTTTGATGTAGGTGTGGGCTCTCGCATGACGTGAGAGTAGAGGTACCTTGGAGTGGATGCGTTCCGAGCTTCATGAAAATCATTTGGATGCATCACTTTCAAGGGAAGTTTGGTGGGAGGACCACCTGGTTTGGAGAACTAGAGAAGTGCCCTCATCGATTTTGGTATAAATCTCTAACTCCCATTTTTATTTACATGCTTTCATAATAATTGTTTATAGCATGTGTTATTATTTTTAGATTATCGTGAAAATGTCATGATTATTAGACTCTTGACATGCATGTATAGCCCTTTTGAGATACCCATGTTTAATATGGATTATTATTTTGTGCTCTCACTATTTGTTTAGCTATCATGTTTATCATAGGTTTAATAATCATAATAATCATGTTTATATTTTTCATGTTTATTTATATCTTGTTTTGATGCTTTATGCTTTGAATATATGTTAAATGTTAGTTTTCGTTAAAATTAGGATATATACTTGCACATATAGTGGGCAACAAATAAATCTATATATGTTTGTGTTTGAATACTTATTTGAACCCATTAGATGTGCTAGTATAGTCTAGTTTTGATGATCCATGCATTTTAAACTTGTATTCCCACTTTTGGATTTGTTTCATGTTTTTGTATTGTTATGTTTAACTTCATGTATATGTCCATTTTATTCAAATTATTATTATACATATACATCCTTTTGAGCCACGTGCCTTCATGCATATATCTTTGTGGACTCGTTGTGTTCGGATATGTATGTATACTTTAATTTGTATAGGACACACATATACCTTAAAGATTAAATAGTTTTGATGATTTTTATGGTTTCATGTTTCAAGGAATTTTGAGCTTATTGTCTATCCTTCATGATTATGATCCTCACGTCTTACTTGTACACTCACTTTTCATGTTTACTCATGTTTTGTTTTCATGAGTCCTATATGTGCTTAATTGGCTTAGAGTATTGATTATCATGTGGATTTCATGTTTTATGAAAAATAATTTTATTTTATTCCTTGCTTAAAGGATTTCATACTAGTTTAAAATTTTTTTCCTTTTAACTAGTTCGTATTCTTCATATGGTAGAGATTTTCAAACATACTATATTTTCAAATCTATTTTTGAAAATCCCTACCATCTATGGGTGGTTGGACGGGAGATCATGCTCATGTATGCTTTATAGTGAAAATCATTTTAAACTTGAACATGGTTGGGTGGTAGTTATATGATGTATACACTTGATCATTATTTCAATTGATATCATTGAATTCTTTTAATTGGTATCATTTTGACTTTTATTGTATACTCATATGTGTTTGTATGTATGTATGCTTGCATTTCAAAGAATATCAATTTCAATTGGTATCTATTTTTTTATACATATATATGTTTGTGTTTATGCTAAGCTTGAGCTTCAACTTTGTTTCAATTAATTCAATTTTCAATTGGTTTCTTAAACAAGCTTATGCATGTGTTTGTTGGTATTTCATAAAGGGGGAGAAAATTCGATTTTCATGTTTACAATTGGTATTTGTATTTCCACTCCCTTGCTTTATGATAGAAAATAAAATTTTAAATTGATATCATATACTTGAAAAGAAAAATACTTTCTTTTGATATCTAAATGTTTTTGTTTAAAGAAAATAGTCAAAAGTTTTGATTTGTATTGCCTATATGCAAGGAAAGCTTAACATCTCTTCTACATATAGATTCATGATGAGTGTATCTTGTATTGAAGAGCTTGACAATCTCTTCTTATGTGGTATACGTGTGTAGGGGGAGCTTCACATCTCCTCTTATGCATTGCATAGTGTACGTTATGTGAATTAGGGCTTGTCATCCCTCCTTCATGTAATGTATCTATGTAGGGGAGCTTCACATCTTTCTCCTCATGAATGTATATAACATATACCATTTATTTTATTGATCTATGTTTACTTTCAATTGGTATCAAGATGCTACTTTGACACATTTTCAATTGATATCTTAATTGATTGTCACCCCTATTTGGTTTTGTTTTGTTTTTAGACAAAAAGGGGAGAACATTTTATTAACCCTTTGTTAATTCTTTATTTCGAACAAAGGGGGAGAAAAAAATTTGTTGATTTGGTTTTGCTTTTACCCCATATTGATGATTGTTTCTTTGTATTAAAAAGGAGAGAAGATTGTGTTTTGTTTTGGTTTTTACCCCTTTGATGATGATTGACAAAAAGGGGAGAAAGATTTTGAGTTTATTTTATATATGCATATTTATGTTTTGCATATATTAAGTTTAATTTAGTTTAATTTTAATTGGTATCTAGAGCATGTTTTGTTTTTGAACATTTCATTGTGTATCTAGAGCCTTTTTATTGTTTATGCATATATATGCATTCATGTTTAAAGAGCCTTCATTGCATATTTAAGTTTATTTTGTTTATGCATGAGTTAAGGGGGAGCTTCTTTGAAGCTTAACTTTAATCCATGCATATAAAACTCCATGAGTTTTGTCATCATCAAAAAGGGGGAGATTGTTAGCCGGAGGCCTTCCTCTCTAGTTTTGATGATGATTAACTCATGTAGTTATGCTTACTAATAATCTTGTGATTTTAGTTTCAAATCTTTTAGCAAGATATTAGTTGGTGATTGCTTCAAAAAGAGGAGTTTGAAAGCCTTCACTTGGTGATTCCGGTGCCCGAGCTTCAAAATCACTCATTTGCACTCGGTGAATCACGGTTTGTGATCGAGTCAACTTGAAGATGGACGATTGTCAAGAAGACTTAGGTATCCTAGTTTAGTTTAGTGTGTTTAGATCCATGTGTAACGATAAGTATAGTTGATATGCTCAAGTGCACAACACACACAAGTTTTTGTTTTTGGATTTTGGTTTTCATGAATAGTGATCAAAACAAGTTTACTTTGTTTTTATGTATATTAGATGTGTTCAATATACATACATGCTTCATATCTTAAACAAACTTATTTCGATATGCCTATTCATGAGTTTTAGGAAAAATCAGATTTTCTAGTGAAAAATCCAAGTTTGATGAAATACATGTTTTGGTTTTTGGTAAAAATGATATAACACAAAAATAGTTTCATATGCTTGATATTTGAGCTAAAATATTTATCACATGTTTATATATCAATGCAAAATGATAAAACTATTTTTGGGTATTTTTACAAGACTAAAAAGATTTTTAAAAATTTTTTAACATGTGTTTCTGTCCCAGATTTGTGGCTGACAGGCCAGGTCGGCCGACCGCACAGGTCGACTGCACCAAAGACCGGTCGACCCTTGCGGTCGACCGACGTGCACAGGCTTGTGCACGTTTGGCAGTCACAGGGACGGTCGGCCGGGCGGCCAACCGAACTAGAGAGCTTTGCTCTCTGTATCTGGGCGGTCGGCCGGGCGGCCGACCGGATCAGAGAGTCTGCTCTCTGTATCAGGGCGGTCGGTCGTGCGGTCGACCGGGTTGCCCCAACGGTCACATTTCTGACCGTTGGCGGTCGGCCGGCCGGCCGCCCGTAGCCTGTCAGGCTGCCAGATCAGCCTAACGGCTAGTTTTGTTTTGGGGCTATATATACCCCATCTCTTCATGGTTTTATATAGGATTTTCTAGAGCAAAAATTTCCCTATTCTCTGGTTTTAAAAACAAGTTTTCAAAAGTGTTTAAGTGCCAAAAAGATCAATCTTATTTGTTTTAAGTGTTTTGTTCTTTTCAAAGAAAACAAGTTTTTGGGAATTGATTTCTTGTTCTTCATTTCTATATCACTTTGGTATTTTTCCCAAGAGATTTTCTTTGATCAAAACACTTTGTTTTCCACACTTGAGCTTTATCTTCTATCTTATTCTATTAGGATCTTGTTTTTGTGAAAAATAGAAAAAGAGAGATTGTTTGTGGTTGAAAGAAACCACTTGTTGTAAGAACCCTTACTTTTGTTTGTATCCCTCTTAGGTAGAGGTGATCGGTGATTGGTTTGCTCCTCTTTGGTCGAGGTTGAGATTGTGGTTTGCTCCCTCTAGTGAGAGGTGGAGTTTGTTTGTATCCCTCTTCGGTAGAGGTGATTGTTGGTTGTTGTTTTGGCTACAGGCCTACCCCTCGGTTGTGAGGCGGTGTTTGAGAGAGGAGTTCGGTACTCCCTTTGTTGTAACAAATCCTCCTCGGTGGAGGTTCCCTCGGTGGGAGTATAGTAGATTGGAAATCCTTCTCGGTGAAGGCGGGGACGTAGAGCTAGGGGCTCGAACCTCGAAACATATCTTTGTGTTTGCGTTTGATCCATTACCTCTTAACCCTCTCTCTCTTTATATTGTGCAAAGCATCATTCTTAGCATCATATCATATTTGCTTTTGTTGTGCCTTACATCATTCATATTGTTATATATCCTTTATATGCTTGGCTTGCTTGTGTGTGTGCCTCACTTATACTTAACCACAAGAGCTTCATATAGCACCTCAATCCATATCTAGGAGAATCAAGAGGAGTTAGTCCAGAGCCCTTCACGGGGAATTCGGCTACACTTGTGTGTTGTATTAAGTGTGTTGCAAAATTTGTTTTAAGCTTCTGCATTTAGCACATTTAGTTTCTAGATTAGCATTATCACCTATTCACCCCCTCTAGGTGATTTACAACTTGTACAACTAGTGAGCCACAAATAGATTATTATATGTTTGTACTTGACTACTCATTTGTTGTAATGGTCCCAGATAATAATAACCTCAATTAACTTAAACAGCCTTATTAATCAAAAGATTGTCATAACCATCTATAATTTCTTAAAATTTTTGACAGAATCTCCTTTGTATTTAGTCACTTACCCCAAATACATAGTATATTCATATCAGCCTACACGGCTTATCTCAATCCAATACATAAATTAAACTCAAGTTCAATCATACAGTCATAATAAGATTTCGGCTTGACATCGCTTATCACATGAAAATACAATGACATATGCTCGAGAGTACCCCTCTCGGCCTCCATAAAATAAGGCAATACTATCATCTTATCTGACTCATTATGAATATCACAAGTAAATTCCTCTCTACACCAATCCATCCAACAATCTATACTTGAATATAATACACATCTAATACGGTTATGAATATATACAATAAGAAATATCTATAATGAACATTATACAATACTTTCATTCTTAAAGGAATTCTTAGCAAGTGTCCAAGGTATGCTTGGCCTCAGTCTCCCGTGACCTGAAAAACATGAAACTGGAAGGGGTGAGCTAAACAGCTCAGTGAGAGAAAGAGAGAGTCAAAGAGTATCAAGGAAAGAAAACACAAATAATGAGCATATGTTTCTTCAATAACTACAGCAAGTATGGATGGATAAAATGAACAAGGGAAAAACGATATATCATAACGAATAATTGAACCATTATCTATATAATCTCTGAGAAGGTTCAACTTTTCTAGTAATTGATTCTCCTTAACTTTATTTAGTTTCTCTGTCGCAGATTTTCTGGGTTATGAGTTACAGTAGCATACTCGGTTATTTTTAATTTATGCGTGAATTCATCTTATATACTCGCAGCACGTATCATCCACGTGTTTCATATAACATACACAAAGCACATCAAACATACGTTCAATTTTATATAGTTATCTATCTCGATGATACAATATCACATCGTACTTCTACGAATGTTATTTGTCTGTTCAAGTAATTTAATGATACAATCACATCACCCTTCTATATTCACACAAAATATTTGATGGATAACACCATACATGATTCATATGTACACACGGATTTCAAGTGAAATGTGATACTCTCCGTCTTCCCCCTCCTACCGGCTCCCACCCGGCCCCTTCCTCCTATGTGTGTGTATATATATATATGATACAACGTAACCCCATCTTCTCCCTCCTACCGGCTCCCGCCCGGCCCTTCCTCCATGATATAAGCATGTATATAAACATATCATAACACAATAACACCGTCTTCCCCCCTACCGGCTCCCGCCCGGCCTCTTCCTCCGATATGTAAATATATGATTAACGGTAACCCCGTCTTCCCCCTCCTACCGCTCCCGCCTGGCCCTTCCTCCTGAAAATGAATGCAACAGACATGTGTGTGTGTATATATATATACATACTCAGATAACAATCAATCATCACAATACGAAGTATCAATCAATTATTTCAGTTGATTCTCAACTAATCAATTCTATTTCTAAAGAAAAACTTATGATTCACTATATATGTAGATAAAATGTATATAACTTACAAGTTAACATTAGTGATCTATTACCTCATTTATATAGGTCAAGTTCTCATTTACATAATCAGTATCCCACCTTCTTATGCATGCAACACACAATGCCTAATACTATTGTATATAAATACACTCATGTATCAATTGCTATATCAAACAATGAGCTATATTAAACTATAAGTCATTTTAAAATGAGCCATTAGTACACCATTATTTTTCATCCACTCCTCTGTTTATTAGTATAGTTTTTAAAGACTTTCCTGGGATAATTTACACATGTATACTAATACTAATATTGGGCTTGTATTTACAGTTGTAGGTTGCCCAAATTTCTCGTTATGTTCATTAGCATCTCAAGTCTCTTAACATTTTTATATTCATCCATTAGCAAATTAAACATAATCAACATTGGTTGTTCATAGATAGAGGAGAATAAAATTTCTAATGGCACAATCTTAACATGTTATTGAATGTCTCAGTCAACAACAACTTTAATGAATTTTTGTTTCTCAATTTATCGTTTTAGTTTCCCACATGACCTTCCTAAATTTATCATAGGACAAATTTGAAGGCTCATGCTATTTATGCCAACTTTTTAGCTTACCTGCAGTGTTTTAATTAAAGATTTCTTAGAGACACTGACGAAGATACTCTCTAATATCATTATGTATTTCTCAATGATATCACAAATAGACTGTAAAACAAAAACGTAATGAACTAAAGGGGTTTTGGATAATAAACAAAGAATCATTCCTAGTTGCTAGCAGTGATGACAATGAAGTTGTCAAACATTAAGATTCATATAAATGTTTCCCTACCAGTTTGCACAACTCTAATTTAATTTCTCACAAGTACAGGAAGTTGAAAGATACTAACAAGGACAAATTCTTAGTTTGTGTGTTTAGTATAGAATTAGGATAAAAGCGAGCAGTGATATATTTATCTAATGACCTGGATTTCAAATATTGCATGTAGACGATATATACCGAAATTCTCAAAGGAGAATTATTGCTAACAAGTGCAAGATGGCATCAATTTGGACCACACATGGTTGGTTACACTGAAATTTCTAGTTGATACCTATATGGGTTAGATAATCAAACTTCAGTATAGATAAATTCACTAAAGGATATAGTGATTGAGGCCATGATCAAGAAGCGTCATAGTAGGCGTTCACGAGCTTCAGGGATCGAAACTTGTACCTCAGACTTGTTGATACTCGTGCTCGCCTTCAGCATGTCCGTCTGATCTCTCGACCTCTTTGTTCGCGCAAAATGCGTACTCACCAACCATTGTTACTACATAACGTAATCTTTTCAAACCATAATAAGTAGTCCATCATATTAACTGCGAGGAATTCAATGTTGCACTGACACGCCAGATAGGCTCCCGTATCCGTGCCATACCAGGGATCTTATGCCTTTTTAGAAGTCGATGGAGCCGGCCCAAACATATCCAATGTTGAGATGGAGGCGCCCGACCATAAGGCCATTAAATTTATTTAATAATATTTGGATTTTATATTTTTCATCTTGTCCCTCTCAAATTCAATTTGTTCTCTATAGAATAATATTTGCATTGTCTCTTACTCTTTCTGCTATTTTCATTGTTCTATTTGTACTCATACTTACTATTCTTATTCTTACTATCATATCGCTTTTGTGTTACTTAATTGCTATTGATTTATACATTTTCTATTAATTAGTAAAATTCCCGCCTCCTTAGTGTTATTTTACATGTTCTCTTATCCAAAATTTTAAAATTCTTTTATTTTATATTTTTTCCCTCAACATGTATTTCACATGCTCTTACAGCTAGTAGCAAATAAATATATATTTTCCACAATTCTTCTCTTTCACATCCTAATAACTAAAGTCAATTGACTGATTTAAAACTTGCAGATCTTATATAAACTTACTCGTTGTACCTGTCTAGATCTTACTCAGTGAATTGACTATTCCACTCTTTCTTATGACTAGAATCATTTCTATTAACATAAAAACTGGAGGAAACCGATGAACTAAAATAATAATGAGGGCATAAGTGCCTATGTTGTTAAATTTTACTAAGAAACTAAGAAGTCAGAGACCCCTCTCTGATCAATGAGGTTTCACACTCCTTAAGCTTCGATCACAAGTATGTGAAAGGTTCTACTGTGAGAAATTTCTTAAAAGAAAAGACACGAAATAATTATCATGAATTCATTAAGTTATATATATCATTTTTCCGAACAGAAACTAGTTCTTTCTATAAAGGATAAAACCTACAGGCAAATAATCCCTGAATTGTTCATTTGCAATTATTTACAGCTAGCTATTGATCTGAATAGACTTGTTTTTGAACAATTATTCTTTGAAATCCATCGCTATTAAGTCTTTAGAATAGCACTAAAAGAAAGCTTTGAACTCGAAGCTTACCCTAGCAGTATTACTTCTTTCAAAAATTTTCTTTCAGTATTTGATTAAACTCTTGGTGAATGGCACTGAAATCGATCATGCCAATTCAAGGAACATGTGGGCGATTGATATTATTATTTTTATTTATTTATTTATTTTATTTTCTTCAAGCTTAGATTGATGTGTAAAGTATCATGAGCTACAGTAGATTTCACAGGGAAACATAGTTCTCATGCCAATTGGAAAGAAACCTACAATTCGATAAAATAGAAAATGTAAAACTTAAGTATACAAGGGATCGAATCAATCAAATGTACTGAACTTTAATTAGTTACTGGAACCCTACAATCAACATGGACAAGGAAATCAATTGGAAGGGAACTCACTTGATAAATTTAAAAAATTTCTAATAGCAACAGAATTGGAATAGATGGATCAAGGAGACCCACTCACATGATCAAGAATAATTGTCATCAATTAATCCAGAGTAAGATATAGTTGATTGATCAAATTGAGAAAAAGACTTATTCTGAAAAATCAGAATTTACTCCCTCACCTGTTTTTTTCCTCTGACCGTCGCCCGCTACCCTGCTGTCGTGTGCCATTGCTGACACTTTCACGCCGATCCTAGTCGCAGCAGCAACAGCTGCTGCTGGCTACAGCAGTAGCTGGCTGCAACAGCAGCAACAGCTGCTACTGCCGCTGGCTGTAGCAGCAGCTGGCTACAGCAGCAGCTGGCTGCCGCGGGCTGCTGCCGCCGCTGGCTGCAGCCGTGGGCTGCACCGGTGCACGCCCGCCGGCCGCCGTCCCTTGCCAGAACCTCGGCCAGATCCAAGAAGGGGGGTAAAGGAGTGGGAAGAGAGGTGGAGATGAAATTAGGTGTGGAAGAGAGAGGGAGGGAAAGAAATTGAGAGAGTAATTGAGAGAAAGGGAGATCAATTTCAAGGGAAATATTGTTGCCGATCACAACATGGAAGAGGGGGAGGGCTCCTGAATTTGGGGGAGAAATGAGGAGAGAGAAGAGTGGGGGTGAAATGAATTTACTTCCCTCACCTTTCTCCAATATACACATATACAAATAGGTGAAAATTACCCATGTATGCCACTTGGCCTCTCTCTCATTCCCAAATTGCCCAAATCATGCCACCTCAATAGTTTAGAATTTTAATATTGTGTATCTAGTGGTGTAGTATGCATGGTAGAAATACTACATGTTGATGTATACATACATACATACATACACACACACACACAGATATATATATATAAGTATATATATTCATATATAGGCATATACATAAATGCACAAACAAATTTTATACACAAAATTTATACTTAATCAAATTTTATTTTAAATTTGCGCCACAGAATTTGTGTATATATATATGTAATCATTTCACCCAAGAATTTACTTAATCATCACCTCCAATAGTTTCGTATAATCTCTTTGATCGGAGATTAAAGTATTAAATCCAAATTTCAAGGAAAAAAATTAGGGTGTTACATTTGTATTCATTAGATGTACTAGTATAACCTAGTTTTGATGATTCATTCATTTCAAACTTGTATTCCCTATTTTTAGACATGTTTTTATGATGATATGTTTACCTTCATGTATATGTAAATTTTGCCAAAACTATTGGATATACATGTATAATCTTGAGTCATTTATTCTTTTATGGACTCAATTGTATTTGGATATGTATGTATACTTTTAGTTTTGACAAAACATACATATGCTTCAGAGTTAATATTATTTTGATGAAATTAAATTTTTTTAAAGGAATTTCACATTGAGCTTTAATGTCTCATTCCATGATTTTGTTGATCACATGACTTTGTAAACTCACATTATTTGATGTTTACTTATGATTTGTTTTCATGAGATTATATGAGCTTTATTGCTATTTGAGTGTTGTTGATTATGTGATTTTCATATTTTTTATTTTCTTACTTGAAGGATTTCATACTAGTTTTCAAGATTATCATAAAACTAGTTGCGCATTCTTCATTTTGGTAGAGTTTTCAATTATACTAAAATTATTTTTAACTTATTTTTGAAAACCCCTACCCATTATGGGTGATTGGATGGGCGACCATGCCTTATATGCTCTTAATTGAAAATCTATTTAAACATGTACATGAAAGGGAGGTAGCATGAGTTATACACTTGATTCTCATCATATTTTTCAATTGGTATCCCAATTGATATTTTCATGGTTGTATACTCATCTTTGATTT
Source organism: Agave tequilana (assembly GCA_038442645.1). Taxonomy (NCBI): domain Eukaryota; kingdom Viridiplantae; phylum Streptophyta; class Magnoliopsida; order Asparagales; family Asparagaceae; genus Agave; species Agave tequilana. The sequence goes on along the minus strand of JAVJIF010012107.1, from coordinate 28,477 downwards.
TCTATATATGTATACTTTAAAACTTCAAAAAGTATTAATTTCTATTAGTATTTGCTTTTTCATATATATATATATATATATATATATATATATATATATATATATATATATATATATATATATATATATATATATATATATATATATATATATATATATATATATATATATATATATGATTTGATTGTGCTAACTATATTCTTACATCTTAAAGTACAAATTATGTTTATGCTAAGCTTGATTTACTCCTTACTGATTATTAGTTTTCAAATTGGTATTTTATACAAGCTTATGCATCATTTTCATTGGTATTTCATACAGGGAGAGAAAACTTCATGTTTTAGTTTTCAATCGATTGTATTTTCAATTAGTATCTTACTCTCACTTTTTATGATGAAAAATGTTATGATTTGATATATTATTTTTCTATTTGGTTTCCTATGCTCTTAATCAAAAATATTTTAATTTGGAATTTGCTAATATTTTCAATATTGGTATCAAAAATATTAAATTGACTTTATTCTAAAATTTGGTATCTTTATTGCAAAATGAATTGTTTAACCAAATAGTTGGTTTGTTTTTCAATTAGTGTCATATTTATTTTAAATTGGTATCTATATTGAAATAAGATATGTTTACATAAAATATTTGGTTTTCACCTTTAAGTTGATATCAAAATTATAAATTATTCTCATACAAGATGTTTACAATTGGTATCAAGATTCTAAATACATATATATTTCTATTGGTATCAAAACATACAATATTTCATTTTCTTTGATATCAAAATTTACAAGATATTTTCAATTAATATCTTTTGGTATCTTAAAAATTTTTGTTTATTTTCAATTGGTATCATAATTTGGTATCAAAAGTTTTGATATGTATTACTTATATACAAGGAGAGCTTAACATCTTCTCTATATATAGATTCATGTTGAGTGCATTTCATATTGAGGAGCTTGACCGCTCTTCCCTATGTCTTACACGTGTGTAGGAGGAGCTTCACATTTTCTTTTATATATTGTATATTATGCTTTATGTGGTTAGCGTTTAGTCATCTCTTTTCATATAAATGCATGTATGTAGGGGGAGTTAACTTCACGTCTCTCCCCTTCATGAATATATATAGCATATACACCTTTATTTTTTTGATTTATGCAAAAAGGAAGAAAAATATTATTTATGTTTTTAGTGTTTGTACCCCTTATTGATGAATTGACAAAAAGGGGAGAGAAATTTGGAGTTTTTATATGCATGTTTGTTTAATTATATGCATGTTTGTTTAATTTGTTATCTTTTATCATTGATATCAAGAGCATCTTTTGCTGGCATCAAGAGCATGTTTATTTCATTGGTATCAAATATCATGTTTAGGCATATTTATGTTAAGCATTCACGACATATCTTTATCGTTTATTGCTATGCATGAGTTAAGGGGGAGCTTCTATGAAGTTTAACTTTAGTCTATGCATATATAACTCCATGAGTTTTGTCATCATCAAAAAGGGGGAGATTGTTAGTCCAGAGGCCCTTCACTCTAGTTTTGATGATGATTAACTCATGTAGTTATAGTTATTAATAATCTTGTGATATTTAGTTTCAGATATTTGATCAAGATATTAGTAGGTGATTAGCTTCAAAAAAGGTGTTTTGGAGCTTTCACATGGTGATTCGAGAGCTCGAGCGTCAAATTCACTTCTAGCCCTCGGCTGAAGTCAAGCTCAGTGGATCACGTTTGGATCGAGTTAACTTGGAGACGGTGTTCTACAAGAAGACATCAGTTTGTTTAGTTTAAGATTTAGTTTAGATCTTGTGTTAAAGATTAGATAGTGTTGATATGCTCAAGTTCACAATACACACACAAGTTCCATGTTTTGGTTTTCCGCTTAACCGATCTTAGTTTTCAAGTCAAAAACATAGATATAATATCTTTCATGTATATTGGATTCTATCCATATATAACATGCTTCAAAGTTAATTCAATATCATGTTTTTGTATTTACATGAGTTTTGGAGAAAACGATTTTCCATTTCAAAAATTCAAGTTTTGAAAAATACGGATTTTGGTTTAAGGCAAATTTTTAAGAACACAAAAATGGTTCAAATAGTTTGTAATATGTGTTGAATTTTTATCACACATATTTATATTTTAAAGATCTAATAAGAACTGATTTTTGTGAAATTTATGAGATTTAATTGAAGTAAAAAACTTAAGTTTTTTAATCCCTAAATGTTTGACCTGGCTGTCTGCCGGTCGACCGGACCGGTCGACCGTAGCAAAGTCGGTCGACTGGTCCGGTCGACCGACGTACACAGAAGGTGCACGCAGCCTGGGCTGGTGTGCCGGTCGACCGGGCGGTCGACCGTCCAGAGAGCTCTGCTCTCTGGGAATGGCCCCGGTCGACTGGCCGGTCGACCGGTAGAGAGCTGCTGCTCTTTGTATTCAGTCCCGGTCGACTGGGCGGTCGACCGGAGGCGCAATGGTCATAAAAATGACATTGCTGGTCGACCGGACGGTCGACCGGAAGGATAAATCTGCCCTTTCCTGTTGCCAACGGGTAGAAATTTTATGGGGCTATATATACCCACTCAGTTGAGCTCATTTTTTCAAATTTTTAGAGAGCAATTTTCCCCACTTTTACAGTATTTAACAGCAAGTTTTCAAAAGAGTTTTTGGGTTTAAAAGATCATTCTTTATTTGTTTGTTGGAAATTTAAAGAAAATAGAGTATTTGCGGAATTAGTTTTTGTTCTAAATTTCAATATCTATTTAAAGATTTTTTCAAGTATTTTTCTTCGCTCTAAACACTTTATTTTTTCACACTTAAGCTTATCTATCTATCTTATCTATTAGGATCTATTTTGTGAGAAAATTAGTTTGTGGTTGTTGATACCACCAAGTGTTGTATACCTTCCATTCTTTGTGATATCCCTCTAGTAAGAGGGATTGTGGAAGTGGTGTTTGTATCCCTCTAGTGAGAGGTGGAGATTAGATTGGAATCCCTCAAGTGTGAGGTGATTGTTGTTGGTGTTAGCCCTGAGCCTAATCCCACTAGTGAGAGGTTGATTGTTGTTTGGCTAAGTGTCTATCCCTCAATTATGAGGTTGATCTTCTTTGGCTTTGTGCCTTGCCTCTAAGTGTAGAGGTTGTCTTTGTTGAGAGAGGAGTTGTGTACTCCCAAGTTGTATTTCTCTAAATCCTCAGTGGAGGTTCCCTGTGTGGAGAGTCCTGTATGGACGATATAGTGGAAATCCTTTTGTGTGAAGGTAGGGACACAGAGCTGTGTGCTCGAACCTCGAAACATATCCTTATGTTTGCGTTTAATCCACTTTCTCTAACTCTCTTTTATACTGTGCCTTACATTGATTCATATTGTTCATTCATATTTATATGCTTGGTATTGATTGTGTGTGTGCCTCACTTGGGTTGAACCAAGAGAGCGTCATATAGCACCTCAACTCTTATTTAGAGGAATTTAGAGGAGATAGTGCAGAGCCCTTCACCGGGATTCAGCTACACTCTTTGGTTACACTAAGTGTGTTGCAATTTATTTTTAATTCCGCATTATTTGTCATTAGATTAGTCTTACACCTATTCACCCCCCTCTAAGTATACTTTCATTATTTTCAATACAAAAGGAAAGTCAAGACAAATAAGAAGGCAGAAAAATGTCACTTTTATTTATATTTAAAAATACGAAAGTGAGACAAAGCACTCTGTTATCCAATGAGATTGACTGTTACAACAAAGGAGTACAAAGAAGTCCCTCTTGCTTAGCGAAAAGTTGCACTCACTCCTTGAAACATTGAAGATAGACGAAGCTCGTCTTCTTGACTGTGGCCAGGAATAACAGATCAGCTTCCTTTTCTCTTTAGAATAATGGTGTTTCTCGAGATCGAAATGCAAGGGAGCATTCTGATTCCACCCGACCAATTAGTACGAAGGTCTTTGCAAGGTCTTAATCCTTCGTCTAATAGGAGGTTTCGCCACCAGAAAGTCATCCAATGAATATGAGTTCTTCGTCGATGTCACTTCTTTGAATAGGATTAGTGAAGGGAGGATCCAGGACCTTATTGATGTCATCCTCTTTCCCGTGACCTTCAAATACGCCATGCTCATTGTAATCGGAAGGATCCGAGACCTTTCTAGTGCATCATAATAATGTCTTGATGTGTATCGAGAATCGCGTGGATCTTCTTTGCCCTTAGACAGAAGTTTTGACTTCTTAAGTGGTCACCAATTAAACGAACTAGTTGTTTCATGTCTACCTCAATGGACGCAACAAAGACACTGGAGCCAATACCATCTATATGGCCAAGCCTGCAAGAAGGAAAAACCCAAGGGTTAAATTTTTACAAAGATAGAAAGTATGGATCTGAATGCACAACCCAACATAAGACTCACGTCTGATGATCGAAATGCGACGCATATATTAAGGGCTCAGACTTAAAAAAAAATATATTTTCTAACTCGTGAAATTCAGACGCGAGTCTTATATGCAAGACCCGCGTTTAAGGCTTCAAGACGCAGAGTTCACCATGCTCGGGTCTAAAGATCTCAAAAGATACAGAACTCGGTACTCAGAAGTTAACAAGCTTATGTTTCATCAATTAATGTGAGAATCGTGTTTGCAGATCATGGACAAGTGGATCTCAAATCGACTGTTTTAACCTCAAAAAAACGTTTTCAGAGGTTCTAGGAAGGGATCAAGAGTTAAAGCCTCTTCATAATCGGCGATGACAAAGCTTCAAGGAAACAGGGCCTTGTCATGAATGGTAATGACAAAGGCCATTTTCTATCTGAAGAAAAGTTCTCTGGAGGACGGACATCATCGGTCAAGATACGACCCTAAAAGCACCAGAGGAAATACTTTTCAATTTTGAAATCACTTAACAGTGATAGTCTTCGAAGAAAATTGTGAGAAAGCATTAATGCTTTAGGTTTTTTTTTAAAAACTCTAAAAGTTCTTCAGAATACATGCCCATGAAGAAAAACAGTCAAGATGAATGACTATTAAGAGGCTCATGGCCTATTTATAGGCTCGCTAATGGCCTTAATTAATGACATAAGAATCAAAGCCGTTCTTAAAGGCCAATTAATAGCCTTAATTCGTGGTGCGAATCTCAAATCCAGTCTTAGCAAGACACGTGGATATTTATCCCGAGAAATCCCAACAATGTTTGGATTTTCAATCCAGACACGCGTCTCGAACCGTCGCCTTTGGTTCTGCCTTGAAAGATTCAGCGAGATCTTCACGCATGGAGAGCGCATCCTCAGAATCACGTCTCTACACCTGCAAGTGACGTTTCAAGGGCCGTATTATAAAGGCTGTGTCCCTTCACAAACCGAGGACCGTGTTCCCTCCAATAAGTTGAAGGTCGCATCCCCTAACCAACTAAGGGCCACGTCTCCTCCAGCAAGTGGAAGGTTGCGTCCCTTAATAAACTGAAGGTCGCGTCTCTTTGACAACTGAGGGCCGCGTCCCCTTAACAAATTGAAATCCGCATCTTTTCAACACCCGAGGGTCACGTTCTCTCAACAAAATGAAGACCGCGTCTCTTCGACCGCCGAAAGCTGCGTCCCCTCTAGCAAATTGAAGAACGCGTCTCTTTGATATCCAAGGACTTGTCCCTTCATCGGCTGAGAGCCGCTTCTCCCTTACAACTCAGAGTTATGCCTCAATAAATGACTAAGAATTGTGTCTCCACAATGGCCAAGAACCGCGTCTCAATCGCGCGTCTCCTCATCAAGCGAGACCCGCATTTTTTACAACAAGCACGAGTCACGTCTTTTGCGTCGTCACTTGTTCAACGCAACAACCGCGTCTGTGAGAACTGCGTTCTCCCACACAACAAGGAGTCCTTCTGATTCTCAAGCACAAAAGAAGGAATAAAGATTAGACAAAATTTGATAACTTTTATTATTTATATCAAAAAGGTAAAAGTGATACAAACACTCTCTTATTTCATAAATGGAGTGTTACAAAAAAAATAAAGATACAAAAAGGGCTAAGCTCGCTCAGCTAGAGAGTGAATCTAGTTCCGGAGGTGTTGAATCTCATGTTGGCGGGTTCTCTCAATTTCAGCAAAAGTTTGAACTCTCAATTCTTCTTCCGACTGGAATTTCTTCATAGCTAGTTGTGTTTAAAGATATCCCAACTTGGAAAATGAGCAGTGAGATCTTCTCGAACTTGCTTCTTGGTAATCTCTAGCTCCACTAGCTTTTTCTTGGCCGCGACAAGTTTTTACTCATTAACTTGAATCAAGGCTTACGCCTTGGCAATTGCTGTTTGAGCATTGGCTATGATTTGCTCTGCATTCTTGGTGATGATCTAGATTCCCTGAGTCATCAACCAATTCTGGTAGTTGGCCTAGAATTCATTGAAGTGACTGGCCTCCTGAGCCATTTGCTCCTCGATCTCCTTCCATTCGCATTCTTGAGTAGTAAGGAGCTTGTTTAGCATCAGCCGGCTCTCATCCACCAGATTAGCCTTTTCTAGGGTCCTCAGTTCCTTCAAGCATATCCCCAGTTGCTCGACCAGTGTTAGATATGCCTTAGCCTGATCCGAACCTCCAGAATGACGAATGTTTTCGATATGATTTTTTAAGAAGCATTCGGGTAAACTCGAAGAAACTTCTCCCGAAAAGAACCAACTCGATGCAAGACTTCATTGAAGCGAAGAATTGCTAGATCATCTGATGAGCCAATTCTTTCATGATGTCCATGGCTGGAGCTAACTCTGCTGACGCGCTTCCAAACCCCCTTTCTATAATTGTGTGAGCGGTGTTTCTAGGGGCAGAAGCCTTTTCACTTAGCAGAGGGGCAAGGCCAGCAGCAGGTTCCTTCAACGCCAAAGTTGTGACCGACATCTCTGGGACTATACTGTGGCAGCTTTCGGTGTAACAACTACAGAAGCAGACTTCATAAGAGTTGGTTCATCTATTGAAGTATGAAGTACGCTGTCTACTGCTTCAGTGCTTGCCATAGGTTCCTCCACTTGAGCCACCCCGGTACTCTTTGTAATTATAATAAGCATTTTAGCAATAACAATGAGAATGGGAGTATATAGGGAATCTTTATTCTCTTACCAAGTTAAGGATCCGAAAATGGTAGATCTTCTGGTAAGTTGCTATTGGACGAGGGTACAGTGATTGTACCCTCGAGGATTGTGCCGATAGCAGGAGCTTCAAGGGCCCTGGCTAGACCAGTTCCTCAACCATCTCCCGATGTGGGAGGAGGTCACAGCGTCGACACTAGTAGCAACTCCTATAGGTAACAATCAAATGAAGCGTTAAAACTACGTTTATCAAAATCAATGGAGTAATGATTTAGTAGGATAGAAAAAATACCCTCGGTGGTGGCGATCTCTCCCGATGGCGGAGCCGTTGTAGGCATATCCACCTGCATCTTTTACTCAGAGATGTGTGAATACTTACTGGTGTTAGGAGGAGCAGACTGATCATCGAAGTCGTATTCGTCTCCCGAGAAGTCAGCCTGTTCCTCAGACGACGAAGACGACACTTGAACGAAGGAGAACCCAAGTGGTGGGACTGGCCTCCACAATCCGAAAAGTCGGCATCAAGATGTTAGGAGTGTTGGCCCAAAGGCTCATCACTCTAGTTTTGATGATGATTAACTTATGTAGTTATATTACTAATGATCCTGTGCTTATTTAGTTACAGATATTTGATCAAGATCTTAGTAGGTGTTTAGTTTTAATAAAAGATTTAAAGTCAAGTTTTGAAGCTAGCACGTGTTGATTCAAGAGCTCGCATCAAGATCGCATCAAATACTCAAGAAGAGTCTAGCTCATAGATCAAGCTTTGGACTGAGTCAAGAAGGAGAAGAAGACTTTCAAGAGAAGATTTTCGAGAAGACTTGTGTCATGTTTGTAAGTGTCAAGATTTATTTTTAGATAAAATGTAAAGGATAGATTAGTTGTAGATTGCTCAAGCTCATACACACATAAAATTTATATGTGTTTTTCTTAAAATAGTTTTGATTTTAGAAAATACCGTTTTTGTTTTGAGCTTCATTGTATATATCTTTTTGTTTCATGAACAGAGTTCATCAAAATAAGTTTATATCGCTTATATGTGTTTTGGATTTCATCCATGCACATTGTTGGTTCAAATGTTTAGAAAAAAACTTATTTGATATTTTCTATATCATGTGTTTGAGTTTTAGATTTATCAAAATTTATTTTAGAGTTTATTGTCAAAAATATAGATATTTCATCTCATATGTATATTGGATCATATCCATACACACTTAGCTTCAAAAGTGTTTCAAATATCTTGTTTTTGTATTTGGAGAAGTTTTGAAAAAATCATTTTCAAATTAAAGATTGATTTTGAAAATATGGATTTTTGTTAAAGGTAAAATTTCTATATTACAAAAATGGTTCAAAAATTTGTAATATGTGTTGATTGTTGATCACACATATTTGTACTTCAAAGTATTTCAATGAACAAATTTTTGTAGATTTTATGTGATTTTATTGGATTTTATTGAAGTTAAAAAGACCAAATTTTTAATCCCAAAAATGTCAAACCTGGTCTTCTGCCGGTCGACCGACCGGTCGACTGTTGCAGAAGTCGGTTGACCGGCCAGTCGACCGCTATGCACAAAAACGTGCACGTCTATTTGGCTAGTGGACCGGTCGACCGGGCGATCGACCGTCCATCTAGACCCGGTCGACTGGGCGGTCGACGGGAAGGTCATGACCAGGGAGCGGTTGACCGGGTGGTCGACGTGCAGGCCCAAACGGTCAGAAATTTGACAGTTGGCCGGTCGACCGGTCGATCGACTGACAGGTTACTTTGACCTGCAGTTTGACCCTAATCTAGATTTTGAAAGTCTATATAAGGGGGCTATTTTGGGCTGTTTGATACAAGATTTTGAGAGGGTTTCAAAACTAGTTTTTCCCATCTCTCTTAGAGTTTTCTACACTTATTTTAGGGCTAATACTTCCATATCAAAAGGAGAGTTTTTAAGAGTGTTTTTCAAAAGAGATTTCTTGAGTTTTTCTGTACTACTCTATCTTGTTTTTTTCACACAAACTTGAGCTTCCTATTGCCATATCTATCCTATAGGAGCTTAATTATGAGAGTGTTTTTAGGTGATCAAAGTATTTAGATCACCAAGTATTCATCTTTGCATTTAAAGAGGCGAACTTAGGAGTGTTGTGACGTGTTCTTATGGGAGCTTGGTGTAGAGGTGCAGCCTCGGCAAGCTAGTGTGCTTGCGTGTGTTGTTCTTGCGGGAACAAGAAAGGGACTAGTGAATCTAAGAATTCTAGTGTAAACTCGTTATAGGTGTTGTGGCACCGAATGATCTTGCGGGATCTATTCTAGTGAAAATCAAGCGGGGACGTAGAGCAAGGGTGCTCGAACCTCGAATGCATTCTCCCGTGTTTGTGATTGCTCTCTCTCACTTGTGTTTATATATCTTGCATGCTTATCATGTTTATCTCTTTATATGCATGATATATCTTGTGCTTAATTGATATATGCTTGGGATTGTTTGCTCACACTTGTATTCAACCAAGAGAGGCATAGTGCAACCCAACTCTTAATCTAGAGGAATCTTGAGGAGATAGTCCAGAGCCCTTCATCAGAAATTCGGCTACACTCTTGTATTATACTTTGTGTGTTTAGCTTAATAGCTTTAGTTTGCATAAATAGTTTTTAATCCCGCATCATTATCATTAGATTAGCGTGTATACCTATTCTCCCCTCTAGATGTATTTTCAATTGGTATCAGAGCTTGGTGCTCTTGATTTGGGTCTAACAACTTAGAGTTAAAGATCCTCATTTTAGCTAATCACAATATTTGGTTACACACATATGGATTCATGACGCCTCCCATGTTTAATATTCTTAACATTCAAACTTAAAAAGTTAAGATGTCAATGTACCTAAAAGCCCTAGGGATTCATGTTCATCTTGCCACTATTAAAGATTCATATTGTTTAAATGGCAAACAACTAGAGGCTAATATAAAAGCCCTTCATGCTTTAAAAAGTACCCTAAATGATGATTAGTTTGTAGGGTTGCTAATTTTGATTCGACTTTTATAGTATGGAACACGCTTGTATCCCTTGGTGAACAAAAGTAATACTATTTGGGGAATGACTCGCATGTAGAAGTGATGCTTCCAACATATTCTACATGGTCCACGGGGATGACCCCCTTGAGGTAAATTCCGAATTCGAGGTAGAAGAAGATATTGACATGCCTTATGATGGCTTGCATCTTTTTGTCAAAAACTTCTTAAAAACTATGATTTTTTGAAAATTGAAAACAATAAATTGAAGAAGAAAAACACTTCTTTGTTAAAAGGAAATAATTCTTTCAAAAATAAATTTGAATGTGTTTCAAAAGAAATGAATTTTTGAAAAAGGAGAAATTTTCTTATCTTCAAAATTAAATGACATTTGTGAAGGAAATAATTCTTTGAAAAATAAAATTATTTTGGTGGAAAAAGAAAAAGAGATTGTTTTGGAAGAAAATAACTCTTTGAAAAAAAATTTGTCTCAAAAGAAAAAGAAAACATTTCTAAAAAAAAGATTATTGATTCTCATTCTTGCCATGCTAATATGTTGCATCCTCTTTTGATAAAAATGAGATTCATATTTTGAAAAAGAGAATTGATTGTTTGAGCTTAAATTTGAGTAATTGTGCATTTAACAATAATAGATTGGAATTCATGTTTCACAAGAAACAAATTTCACATGTTCATGCACATCCTACACGATATATACCTCATGCACATCATGATCACACTCATTCTCATATGCATTTTAGAGTGTACACATGTACACATTGTGGCCGCAAAGGCCATCTTGCAAGATTTTGCTTTGATAGATTGAATCATGTAAATTTTGTAAATAATAATATTTGAGTTCTTGATTCTAACCCCCGTGGACCCAAAAGGAAATGGGTACCAAAATCCTCACCTCTTAGTTTTGATGTAGGTGTGGGCTCTCATATGACGTGAGAGATATGGTGCCTAGATGGTGGATGCTTTTGAGCTTGATGGACACTACATTGGATGCATCACCTTCAGGGATATTTGGTGGGAAGACTACCATGATTTGGAGACTTAGAAAATAGTTCATATGGTTTGGTAACTATCTCTAAACTCCTATTTTAGTTTACATGCTTTCTTATAAATATTTTTAGAATGTTTTGCTTTCAATGCTTATTATGTTAAAAGATCATATTTTATACTTCATGTGGTGATTACTTGTCTAGATGTAGTTTTTGTTAAAATTTGTGTTCATACTTATACAAGTAGTAAGGTACACTTGATTATTATATGTTTGTGCTTCAATGCTCATTTGTACTCATTACATGTACATGTATAACCTAATTTTGATGATTTTTCATTTATACTTGTTTTTCCTATTTTTGTACATGTTTTGCTTCATGTATATGTTATTTTTGTTTAAATCTAATAAATATACATGTACACCCTTGAGTCACTTGCCTTCATGTAAATTCTATTATGGACTCGTTTGTGTTTGGGATATGTATGTATATTTTTAGTTTTGATAAAATATGCATATACCTTGAAGTTTGTTTATTTTGATGATTTTCATATGTTTTGATATTTTGAGCTTTATTGGTTATATTCATGAATATACTATTCACATGATTTTTTTGCACTCACATTATTTTTATTTCCTCATGACTTTATTTTCATGAGCTTTATATGAGCCTTATAGATCTTGGTGACAATATTTGTGTACTTAGCAATATTTGTGACATATATATGATTTGGTTTTACTTTTGAAGGATCTTTAACTAGTTTTTCAAAAACTAGTTTAAACTAGTTATTTATTCTTCATTTGGTAGTATTTCCAATTTACAACTATTTTTAAATCTTATTTTTGAAAACTTCTACCCTTCAAGGGCGGATGGTTGGAAGACCATGCTTTGTATGCCTTAATGAATATCTTTTATCATGTGCATGAAAAGGGTGGCAGTTATGAGCTGTACACATGATCTTCATGATATTTCATATATTTGTATACTCATATTTTGTTTCTTATATATGTATGCTTCAAATTTCAATTAGTATCAATTTTAATTGGTATTTCCAATTTTATACATACATATATATGATTTGATTGTGCTTGTTTTACAATATCGTTACATTCTTAAAGTGCAAATTATATTTATGGTAAGCTTGAGTTTATTCCAAATGTTAACTAGTATCTATACAAGATTATACATTAATTTCAATTGGTATTTATTTGATATTAAAATAACTTCATATTTCACCTACAATTAATATCAAAAATATACTATTGGTATCTTAACTAAAAAAAAAATTAAGTGGTACCAACTTTTATTTTTATTAACTACAATTTGATTTCATTGGTATCAAAATTTATTTTGTTGATTTAAGAAATTTCAAAATTTTGTTTTAAGTATTATAAAAAATTTTGTTTTAAAAATTTATTGATATATATTGCCTATATGCAAGGGAGCATAATATTTCCTCTATATATAGATTCGTGTTGAGTATATATCACATTGAGGAGCTTAACCTCTCTTTTTTATATGGTACACGTGTGTAGGAGGAGTTTTACATCTCTACTTATACATTGTATATTATGCTTTATGTGGATTAGGGTCTAGTCATCCCTTCTTCATGTAATGCATGTATGAAAGGGGAGCTAACTTTATGTCTCTCCTCTTCATGAATGCATCTCACATATACATCTTTATTTTTTGATTGTCCTCACCCCTTTATTGATGAATTGACAAAAAAAGAGAGAAGAATTTAGTGAGTTTTAAATGCATTCTTAATATTTGGCATTTATTTATATATGTTTTGTTTAGTTTACTTTATTGAATATTTTATTTTTTATTGCATGCAAGAGTTAAGGGGGAGCTTCTATGAAGCTTATCTTTAATCCATGCATATATAACTCCATGAGTTTTGTCATCATCAAAAAGGGGAAGATTGTTGGCCCAAAGGCCCATCACTCTAGTTTTGATGATGATTAACTCATGTAGTTATAGTATAATGATCTTGTGCTTATTCAGTTTCAGATATTTGATCAAGATCTTAGTCGGGTTTAACTTCAACAAAAATTCAAAGTCAAATTTTGAAGCTAGCACGTGTTGATTCAAGAGCTCGCGCATTAAAATCGCATCAAGTACTTAAGAGGAGTCTAGCTTATGGATCAAGGTTTGGACCAAGTCAAGAAAAAGAAGATTTTCAAGAGATGATTTTCGAGAAGACTTGTGTCATGTTTGTAAATGTAAAGACTTATTTTTAGATAAATGTAAAGGTTAGAATAGTTGTGAATTGCTCAAGCTTATATACACACACACACAAAATTTATATGTGTTTTCTTAAAATAGTTTTGATTTTAGAAAATACCGTTTTTGTTTTAAGCTTCATTATATATATCTTTATGTTTCATGAATAGAGTTCATCAAAACAGGTTAATATATGTTTTGAATTTCATCCATACACATTGTTGGTTCAAATGTGTAGAAAAAAACTTATTTGATGTTTTCTATATTATGTGTTTGAGTTTTGGATTTATCAAAACTTATTTTAGAGTTTATTATCAAAAACATAGATATTTCATCTCATATGTGTTTTGGATTATATCCATACACACTTAGCTTTAAAAGTGTTTAAAATATCTTGTTTTTGTATTTGGATAAGTTTTAGAAAAATCATTTTTCACATTAAAGATTGATTTTGAAAAATACGGATTTTTGTTTCAGGCAAAATTTCTATATTACAAAAATGGTTCAAAAAGTTTATAATATGTGTTGATTTTTGATCAGAGATATTTGTACTTTAAAGTATTTTAATGAACTTATTTTTGTAGATTTTATGTTATTTTATGGGATTTTATTGAAGTTAAAAAGACCAAGTTTTTAATTCCAAAAATGTTAGACCTGGCCTTCTGCCGATCGACCGACCGTCGACCGATGCAGACATCGGTCGACCGGGCGATCGAACGTTGTGCACAAAAACGTGCACAGCCATTTGGCTAGTAGTTCGGTCGACCGTTCAGAGAGCTTTGCTCTTTGGATCTGGCCCCGGTCGACCAAGGGGTCGACCGACAAGTCATGCCTAGGGCGCGGTTGACCGGCGGTCGACCGGCAGGCCCTAACTGTCAGAAATTTGACCGTTGGCCGGTCGACCGATAGGTCATTTTGACCTACAGTTTGACCCCAACGGCTAGTTTTTGGGAGTCTACATAAGGGGGCTAGAAAATAGTTCATATGGTTTGGTAACTATCTCTAAACTTCTATATTAGTTTACATGCTTTCATATAAATGGTTTTAGCAAGTTTTGATTTCAATGCTCAGTATGTGAAATGAACATATTTTATACTTCATGTGGTTATTACTTGTCTAGATGTAGTTTTGTTAAAACTTATATTTATACTTGTACATATAGTGAGCTACACTTGATTATTATATGTCTGTGCTGCAATACTCATTTGTACTCATTATATATACATGTATAACCTAGTTTTGATGATTCTTTCATTTATACTTGTTTTCCCTATTTTTGTATATGTTTTGCTTCATGTATATGTTATTTTTTTAAAATCTAACAAATATATATGTATACCCTTGAGTCACTTGTCTTCATGCAAATTCTATTATGGACTCGTTTGTGTTTGGGATATGTATGTATATTTTTAGTTTTAATAAAATATATATATAACTTGAAGTTTGTTTAAATTTGATGAAAAATAAATTTTGATGATTTTCATATGTTTTGATATTTTGAGCTTCATTGCTTATATTCATGATATGCCATTCACATGTTTCTTGTGTACTCACATTATTTTTTTTCCTTATGACTTTATTTTCATGAGCTTTATATGAGCCTTATAGTTATTGAGTGATAATTTTTGTGTACTTAGCAATGTTTCATTACATATATATGATTTGGTTTCATTTTTGAAGGATTTTTAACTAGTTTTTCAAAACTACTTTAAACTAGTAATTTATTCTTTATTTGGTAGTGTTTTTAATTTATAACTATTTTCAAATCTTATTTTTGAAAACTTCTACCCTTCAAGGGTAGATGGTTGGGAGACCATGCCTTGTATGCCTTAATGAATATCTTTTATCATGTGCATGAAAATGGTGGTAGTTATGAGCTATATATATGATCTTCATGATATTTTATATGTTTGTATACTCATATTTTGTTTCTTATATATGTGTGCTTTAAATTTCAATTAGTATCAATTTCAATCGGTATTTCTAATTTCATACATACATATATATGATTTTGTTTTATAATATCGTTACATTCTTAAAGCACAAATTATGTTTATGGTAAGCTTGAGTTTATTTCAAATATTAATTGATATCTATACAAGCTTATACATTGATTTCAATTGATATTTTAATTGGTATTTATTTGATATCAAAATAACTTCATGTTTCACCTACAATTAGTATAAAAAATCTACTATTGGTATCTTAATTAAAAAAAATTTAAGGGGTACCAACTTTTGTTTTTGTTAGCTATAAGAAATTTCAAAATTTTGTTTTAAGTATTATCAAAAATTTTGTTTTAAAAATTTATTGATATGTATTGCCTATATGCAAGGGAAGCTTAACATCTCCTCTATATATAGATTCATGTTGAGTATATCTCACATTGAGGAGCATGACCTCTCTTCTTTATGTGGTATACGTGTGTAGAGGAGCTTTACATCTCTACTTATGCATTGTATATTATGTTTTATGTGGATTAGGGTCTAGTCATCCCTTCTTCATGTAATGCATGTATGTAAGGGGAGCTAACTTTACGTCTCTCCTCTTTATAAATGTATATCGCATATACATCTTTATTGTTAGATTGTCCTCATCCTTTTGTTGATGAACTGACAAAAAGGGGGAGAAGAATTTAGTGAGTTTTATATGCATGCTTAATATTTGATATTTATGCATACATATTTTGTTTAGTTTATACACTTTATTGAATATTTTTTTTGTTTATTGCTATACATGAGTTAAGGGGGAGTATCTATGAAGCTTATCTTTAATCATGCATATATAACTTCATGAGTTTTGTCATCATCAAAAGGGGAAGATTATTAGCCCAAAGGCCCATCACTCTAGTTTTGATGATGATTAACTCATGTAGTTATAGTACTAATGATCTTGTGCTTATTCAATTTTAGATATTTGATCAAGATCTTAGTCGGGGTTTAGCTTCAACAAAAGATTCAAAGTCAAGTTTTGAAGCTAGCACGTGTTGATTCAAGAGCTCGCGCATCAAGAACGCATCAAGTACTCAAGAGGAGTCTAGCTCATGGATCAAGGTTTGGACCAAGTTAAGAAGGAGAAGAGATTTTTAAGAGAAGATTTTTGAGAAGATTTGTGTCATGTTTGTAAGTGTCAAGATTTATTTTTAAATAAAATATAAAGGATAGATCAGTCGCGGATTGCTCAAGCTCATATACACACATAAAATTTATATGTGTTTTCTTAAAATAATTTTGATTTTAGAAAATACCATTTTTGTTTTGAGCTTCATTGTATATATCTTTATGTTTTATGAATAAAGTTCATCAAAATAAGTTTATATGGTTTATATTGTGTTTTGGATTTCATCCACACACATTGTTGGTTCAAATGTTTAGAAAAAAACTTATTTGATGTTTTCTATATCATGTATTTGAGTTTTAAATTATCAAAACTTATTTTAGAGTTTATTGTCAAAATATAGATATTTCATCTAATATGTGTATTGGATCATATCCATACACACTTAGCTTCAAAAGTATTTAAAATATCTTGTTTTTGTATTTGGATAAGTTTTGAAAAAAATCATTTTTCAAATTAAAATTGATTTTGAAAAATACGGATTTTGTTTAAGGCAAAATTTTTCTATTACAAAAATGGTTCAAAAAGTTTGTAATATGTGTTGATTTTTATCACACATATTTGTACTTCAAAGTATTTCAATGAACTTATTTTTATAGATTTTATGTGATTTTATGGGATTATATTGAAGCTAAAAAGACCAAGTTTTAAATCCCAAAAATGTCAGACCTGGCCTTCTGCCGGTCGACTGACTGGTCGGTCGATGTAGACGTCGATCGACCGGGCGGTCGACCGATGTGCACAAAAACGTGCACGACTATTTGGTTAGTGGTCCAGTCGACCGTCCAGAGAGTTTTTCTCTCTGGATCTGGCACCGGTCGACTGGACGGTCGACCGGCAGGTCATGCCCAAGGTGCGGTTGACCAAGCGGTCTACCAGCAGGCCCCAATAGTCAGAAATTTGATTGTTGGCCGGTCGACCAATAGGTCATTTTGACCTGCAGTTTAACCCCAACGGCTAGTTTTTGAGAGTCTATATAAGGGGGTTGTTTTGGGCTGTTTAATACAAGATTTTAGGAAGGTTTCTAAGTCAGTTTTCCCATCTCTCTTAGAAGTTTTCCAGTTATTTTATGGCTAATAATTCCCTATCAAAAGGAGAGTTTTCAAGAGTGTTTTTTAAAAGAGATTTCTTGAGTTTTCATCCACTACTCTATATTGTTTTTTCACACAAACTTGAGCTTTCTATTGTCATATCTATCCTATAGGAGCTCTATTGTGAGAGTGTTTTTAGGTGATCAAAGTATTGAGATCACCAAGTACTCATCTTTACACTTGAGGAGGCGAACTTGTGGGTTCGTGTTGTGATGAGTTCTTGTGGGAGCTTGGTGTAGAGGATCGGCTCAGCAAGCTAGTGTGCTTGCGTATGTTGCTCTTACGGAAACAAGAGAGGGACTAGTGAGTCCAAGAGTTCTAGTGTGAACTCATTGTAGGCGTTGCGGCACTGAGTGATCTTACGGGATCGATTTTAGGGAAAATCCTTTATAGTGTTGAAGGCAGGGACGTAGAGCAAGGGTGCTCGAACCTCAAAATAATTCTCCCGTGTTTACGATTGCTCTTTCTCACTTGTGTTTATATATCTTGCATGCTTATCGTGCTTATCCTTTATATGCTTGATATATCTTGTGCTTAATTGATATATGCTTGGGATTATTTGCTCCCACTTGTATTCAACCAAGAGAGTCACAGTGACACCTCCACTCCTAATCTAGAGGAGATAGTCCAGAGCCCTTCACCGGGAATTCTGCTATACTCTTGTATTATACTTTGTGTGTTTAACTTATAGCTTTAGTTTGCATAAATAGATTTTAATTCCGCATCATTATCATTAGATTAGCTTGTACACCTATTCACCCCCCCTCTAGGTGTATTTTCAAGGAGAGCCCGCTGTTGCACCTCCACCCTTTCTTCTTGAGCTGAAGGGACTTTCAGGTGAGTTGAAAACTCCCAGTTAAGTTAGGATTTCAGCCCCCTCTATCACTTCTGCCGCTGACGGTTTTGCATCTATCGCCCCTTTAGTCAGCACAAATTGGCCTGCAGGTTCTACTTCCACCAGGACTATGGGGCCCCTGCTATGCGAACCTCAAGGACGTACAGCTGGGACTGCTTCTTCTTCTTCTTCTTCTTTCTGCTCCTCTACATCAGAGGGGATTATCTCGGGCACTTGTTCTGAAGCTGCAGCCTCAGACCCTTTTCTTATCTTCTTCTGGCTAGGCTCACCTTTGAAAGCAGAAGTCTGGGGGCGCTTAGGTACAACTTTTCAAGTCCTTCTAGTGGACTGTTCCCTGCTCCGAACTCTGACCCTGGAGCTACCTCTGTTTTGCTAACCTCCTTCCTGGCCTCCTTCTCGGCCTTCCTCTCGGCTTCCAAGTATTACTCATCTCATCCCCCTTCTGATTGTCCTTGGAAACCGATTGGCTTTGTATGAAGAGTTGATACTCTTAATATAGGTAGTACTCCTTTTGAAGCCAGATACCTTGCTGGTAATAGAGTACCATGTGCAGAAGCCTTTATAATGGTACGTATATTGTGCAACTAAATCTTTTGGTTCGACCTGAGGGCCTCCAGGTGAACTGAGGGCCTCCAGATGACCGAGGGGAGTGCTGCCTCCCTACCTTATGGTATCATCCTGAAAGAGCATCCTATAAGACCTTTATGACGCCTTGCAGCCGGTGTGATACACCAATAATGGAACACCATAGACCGTGGTCCCGGGTATGCACGAGACCCATTATAAATATTACTCATTGATACCCTATTGGTTTCTAATAACAGCCTCGCTTTACTCAATGTGGATGTATGTGTTTAGGGATACTATTACACATACCTAGACATATGAGTAGGACGAGTGATAAGAATAAATATTAAGAATGATAATAAATGATTTATTCATGCTTAATCAAATTTATTGGTTTTATGCCTTCCTTGCATGCTTATTATGTCTGTACTTATGACACAGCTTTTGATGCATGCTTTCTAATTCGAATTTATCGATACATGTGTACTTATCTCTGCACTCCACTTAGCATTCACCTGGCCACTCGTTGGAGAGTTTCTGACCCCCCCTGAACATGCATGTTTAGATTCTAAAGCTTGGATTGAAGTGGAGCCCTCCGCTGAAGATCAAGCTTACCTCTCGGAGCAGGCTGACTAATCCAGCTCCTTCTGTTCCTGCCTCTTCTTACTAGCTCATGTGATTCCCTCTCAGCTCGTGAGCATCTTTTGCACTATACATATTGTAAATCTTATTTTTGTACCTAGCAGTGATGTAATGCACCTGTAATACTATATCACGTTCCGTGATAATTTTGTAAGTTGTACTCTTTATGTTGAAATGTATATGCGCTGTGTACTTTCATACTCTGATTCTTGCATGTGCTAATGCTTAACATATATATGTGAGGGTATTTTCGACCTCCGTATATACGTCAAAGTAGCATCTCTGTACCTGACGGGATGGGGCGTTACAGGGTGGTATCAGAGCCTAGGCTCTCACTCCTACAGTAGAAACAAACAACAATTAATGGGATATTAATTTGCAAGTGGAATGCATGAGTCTCGGTTATACAATTCAACTACAATGTATAAAGTTATTATTCCTTACTGATATTCCTTCCCTTGATTCTTAAATTCCATCTATCTTTTCACTTTTTAGTTTCCGGTCATCTTTTACCAATATAGATTGGATAGAAGAGCGAGTCGTAACAGCTCCGGAGAATCACAAAATGGACCAATAGTAGAGAATACAGATATTCTAAGGGTTATTCAAATATGATGGAGAATCAACAAAAACAGACAGAACTTCTTCGTCAAGGATTAATAGTATTTCCTAAAGAACAAAGGCCATGCAGCTATCAGACTTCAGACTGTTGCATCCGGCAATATACACAGGAAAAGAGAGACCACTTGATGCCGAGCAATGGCAGATTGATGTCACAGATCTTTTGAAAGCGGCATGGGTCTCAGAGAAGAACCAGGTAGAGGTTGCTAAGATTCAACTAAAAGATATAGCCAGGACCTGATGGCTAGCCGAAAAAGCGAGACTTGATAACCCATCACTTGGGATCAGTTCTCTAAGAGCTTTTATGATTGGTTCTTCCCTGCCATATCTCAAAAGGAGATGGAAAAATAACTCTAGAAGTGAAATCGATCTGTCAAAGAGTATGCTGATGAATTCTTAAGGTTGAGTCATTTTGCTCAGTATATGGTAGTTGACGAAGAGAAGTGGGTAAGTAAATTTCAGCATGGATTGCAAATGTATATTCAAGTACCCTTGATTCCCCATCAGCTAAAAACATATTACCAGGTCCTCACTATTGCTAATGTAAGGCTCAAAACCTGCGTCTCAATTATAACTGACCTCATTACTTGGTCAATTATTGCCCACGTAATGAGGGAGTTAACCCCCATTATGGAGTGTTTTTAGGGGGCACGCTCACTCCCTAAAACCTCTATAAATAGCCCAGTTTGCTATGGAAGAGGGGACTGAGAAAAAGGTCGGATACTTCTGGGTAAAAAAAGAACTTCAGTTGTAAGCCATAGAAACACCAAGATTTCCAGCTGAAAAGAAAGAGAGAGTTCAACTCTTCTAACAACTTACTGCGTACAAGTTTATTTTTTGCCTAGACTCTCTGTGAGAGGATTCTTAAAAGGTCCTGACGTTCACCCAGTTAACGGAAAACAAGATTCACTTTCTACCGTCAGATCAAGAACCCGGCACTAAACAAAGGGGAGATTCAAGCTTGATTATCTTCCCTCTTATGTAAGAGGATTATTGATTCGCTGTAACTTTCTTTACAATCAAATAAAGAATTTACTTCTCGATCTTCAATTTTCTCCCACCAAACAAGAGATGGCAACTCCGCTGGGGACAACTTTCTCTACTGACGAGCAAGTTGTGGCGCAAGGTGACGTCACCTATATGGGAAAAACGGTCGAATCACTTGTCGTGGAGTTCGACCGGGAAAAGTATGAAGAGTTCCTCTCTTCCGGCTCTAAGAGCCCTAAGGCGCGGGTCTACTGCAAAGTCTCCTCGGGGACTTGCTCTCGAGTCTGCTCTGAGATCCCCTCAGACGCGACTGGCAAGATGGATGTCGTGGCTAACCGCATCATACGTAACGCCCGCGTCAACGTCTCCCATGAGACCCGCGTGGTTAACGTTGCTGATGTTCAGCCCGTTCATGACCATCCCCCTCCTTAGCGCCAAGTTACCGGGGGTCCCATCAACCCGTACGACATAACCGGAATACTAAACGATGACGGAGACGGCGTGCGCGTCAACTACAAGCTGGAACAACTGTCTGCCCAACAGATATAGGACGCGAGGATCAAGCTCGTGTTTCCTCTGAATCACAGCAGACACGTGAAGTCCGAGTTTGGAAACCCAAACGTGAGGTTCACCAAACTTGCATTTCTGAAGCTCCATTTCTCAAACGCAATGATCAGCAGCACGAGGTCAGGGCTCCTTATCTGAGACACAGGACTCGCGCTTCTACAGTTATATGTGGGACCCAGAAGGCCTGCGTTTCTTAAGTTTCGCTAACTAGATGTGATAATCAGTAATGCGAGAGCCGCGTTTCTTATTAGCAGAGGCGCAAGACTTGCTTTTCAGAGCCAAAACATGAGAGCTGTGTTTATCTTACAGGACGTTAGATCCGCGTCTCAGAACCTTGCGTCTCAGCTTTGCGAAGCAAGTATATCTCTCAAAAACTAAAAAGCCCTCGACAATCCGAGGCCAATCTCTTCGATCCCCCTCCCGCGGACCTAAGAGATTATTTGACAAGGAAGAGGAGTGCAAATTTGATCACTCTATCTTGTTGCTGTGAACGGCTTATCACAGCAATGCTCTCTGAATGCCGCTGAAGTTCACATACGAACCAACAGCCGCATTCAAATAGTTGACTCCAACTTCCCGCTCAGCTAAAAGATATCACTCACGCAGAAGGAGGACCTTCTCAGACGTGGAGTATCCTGAAATCACTGCAAAAATGGCAAGCAGAATTAGGGGCAAACAACCATTGGTCAGCTCCGACGAGTCTGACACAGAACCAGGAGCAGTGTATCGGTATATTCGCACTCGGACTGGAGCGATTCCCCGATCGATTATAGTGCCTTGGCTCGGAGCATTGAAGTAAATGACTAACATTCCGCCGTTGCAAAGTTGCAGGCTTTGAACTCTTCCATAGAGAAAGAAGCCTTCGTATACATGATAAATACTCTGGAGGAGACAGCCAGGCGCTTTGAGCAACAAGCCCAGGTTCAGAGGGAACAATTTGAGATGATTCGTGCTCAACAAGAATCCATCGATTCTCTCAAACTGATGCTGGCATAATTGCTTGAAGACAAGAGAAAGTCAACAGACAAAATCTCCTCTAAAAAGTCTAAAGGAAAACGAAAAGAAGGAGAAAGCTCATCTTCTGTGCATATCAAGGAGAAAGAGCAATCTCCTTCTGAGTCGTCTAAATTCTCATCTAAGGGGGAAGGCAATCCGGATCATGGAAGGATTCATTCTAAAAGAATGAGTCAATTGGAGCAACGTCTCGAGAACCTTATTAATTGGAAAGGCCTCCAGGAAGCGGGAGGGGTCCGGCCATATCCGGCCTAGTGGGACCTTGTTCCATAACCCCCCAAGTTCAAAGCTCCGACCCTACAGCCATTTGATGGCAAAGGGTCACCGAACCAATATATCACTACTTCAAGTCTCAGACGGGGGGAACGTGGTAGATAATGATGTCATCTTGACACGTTTGTTCATCGGCACTCTAAAAGGGCTTGCCTTTGAATGGTTCAGAAGCTCCCAGAAAATTTCATTAAAATTGGAGTGATCTGGAGAAGCTCTTCCTAACACGCTTTTTTTGAAGATAACTCAGAGATCACAATGCCTACTCTCTTGGCCACAAAGCAGCAAAAGGGAGAGTCAGTCAAATCATTAGTAGAAAGATTTTGGAATATGGCACTCTGATGTCCTAGCGGTATGATTCAGATCACCCTGGTAGAAACATGCAGCCACAATCTACAAATATTGCTCCTCGCCCAAATAGGAGTTGCTGAAAGCCGCACCTGGAAGCAATTGGTCCAACAAGGTGAATAGGTTAAAGAAATTATCGACAGGGTAGGGCAGAAGAAAACAAGGCCAGACCCGAAAGGTCGACAAGGCACACGTTAGAAGCATCTTTTCAAATAAAGAGGAAAGATAACTTGGCGACAGAAACCAAATCCCTTGTCAAATCTCAGCCGGTCAAGGGAAGTAGCTCTTCAAGTCAGCCACGCGCCAATAAGCAGTATTCCTTCAAAGATGAACATGTTGATTTATTGTTCAAGTTACTCAACAAGAGCAACAGATTGAAGCTTCCTGAAGCTAGACGTCCTGAAGAAGTCGGTAAAACCGATAATCCTAACTACTGCCTGTATCATAGGATGCGGGACACCCCACCAAGAGCTGTTATGTCTTCAAAGACATCCTTCAGGCTCTAATTGATGCAGAGGTATTAAAACTCCATCCAGAGAAGAAGAAAGTGACGGCTAATATGACATCGTTCCTCCTGTTGGAAGACAACCTCCAACACCTTCTGGAGTAGTTCCCATCCGAAAAGGGGAACTAAGAATGGTCAATATAGACGCTCATCATCAACAAGAGATGGGTCTTGTACTTGTCCCCACACCTCAGGGGAAAGTTATGTGGGTTCATCCCGACCTTGTGGACGGCCAGCAATGGACCAGTGTTACCAACAGAAGGTCCAAAGGCAAGGCGAAAGCTTCATCCTGTAATGTGGTGTGCGCTTCTTCTCGAGAATCAGAAACCGATGTTCCCTTACTAACTGATTCAGAAGAGGAAATATTAGTTCTTGCTGCAGAACCTAATAAATCACTCATGACAGAAACTCATTCGGGTCAGTCATATTTAAAAAAGTATGACGAAATGGTGGTAAGCCCTCCTAAACCCACTACAGAGTCAGCCAAGCCCTCCACGAAATAACTGATGGAGAAGCAGAAAGAGCTTTGGTTTTCTAAAGCTCTCCCAAAGGACAACGCGGAAGGATCTACGATACCTTACTGCTTTGACGTCCTCGCTCAACTGGCCAATATCCCGGCCAGAATCACCCTTTACGAGCTCCTGAGGCTATCAAAGTCAACCAGAGAAGCTCTAAGGGAAGCCCTAGCTAATGCTGAGGTCTTCATGACCTAGATATCGGCTGGACCATGGGAGGAAGATGTAGAGGATTGCCTCCATGCCTCTCAAAATGCTCCCTGCATCAACTTCACGGCAAATGATATGCAGGTTAAGGGGAAACATGATCGGCCCCTTATACTTCACAGGGTATATTGGATCATCTGAAGTAAGCCGCATTCAGGTAGATCCAGGATCTGCATTGAGCATTATGCCTCGCCAGGTCATGCAACATTTAGGGATTCCTACCCACCGATTGAACGCCACCCAGACTACCATTTATGGTTTCAATGCCAATGGTACGTGCCCAATGGGGAAGATCAAGCTCAAATGCCAAATTGGACTTAAAGTCTGAAGTAACGTGCTATGTGATCGATGCAGACACTTCGTACAATTTGCTGCTTGGACGACCATGGATTCATCATAATTCCTTCGTTCCCTCCACTCTCCACCAAATTATGAAATACATCGACGGAAGTGGGAAAGTACGAACGTTGATTGCTGAAAGGCATCCGTTCAAGGGGGTAGAGAACTATTTCACAGACTCTCTCCTGTACCAGGACTCTTTGGAAATAAATGAGAACTAGCAACCAGAGGAATCAGATTCTGGTAATGAAGCTGACACTGAGCTAGAGAAAAAGAGCATGTGGGAATTAGATCCACTTGTAACGAGCATTAATAAGCTCGATGTTAATAACACCGCCAATGATGTAGGCGGGTGGTATATTAATGAAGATTTAAATTTAACTTACTTTTCTGTGCTCGCTTTTGATTCAGTGCCATCAGACACTAGTACCGAAGTGAATAATGACCCTGGTCGGCAATGGATGCTCTGACATTAATGCATGTACCAATGAAGTCATCCTTCGAAATGTACCAAAATGTCGGTGATGTGCAAGAATTGGTATTCATGGTCCCAGCCAGACGCAAAGGCCAAAAACCAATCCTTTTCGGATAAATCAAGTCCGAGCTGATATCTCGTGAAGAGTCAGAAAGCGAGAATGAACCTCCTCAGTTCACCCATTATGAGCCAAATGTACTCAGAATGATGGAAAGCATGGGATATGATATGGCAAACAGTCATGGGTTGAATTTTGGCAAAGGATTGAGAACCCTACTCCAATCTTTTGTTTCAAAAGGAAAACTCCTGATTATTACCATCGAACTCGCAGGAGTTTGGGTTATGTGTCAACCCCAATTCAGTCAGCCTCTGAGTCAGAAAAATTATTATACCACAACTATTCATTGGCACGTCATCGTGGGAGTCGGATGTTAGTGTTGGCAACCTCTTCGGAGAACCTTCAGTATATATGGTTTCAGCAAGCCACCTGGAAGACAAGATGAAGAGATGATCCAGTCTGATACAGATCCTTAGATTAAACACTTAAATACTCTCTGGGATACTCGCTTTGAATAGCGCGAGCCACCCATGGAGGATAAAGTTGCCCAGATTAATCTTGGAGATGAGGCTAATCCTAAGCCTATCTTTATAAGCGAAAGCCTATCATCCTCCGAGAAAGAAGATTTAATATTTCTTGTGCGAGAGTATATAGATGTTTTTGCATGGAATTATGAGGACATGCCTGAGCTTGATCCTCGAGTGGCTATGCATCGCCTTAACATTAATTCAGACGTGAAACCAGTCAAACAACAAAAGCGACAGTTTCACCCAGAAATAATGGAAGCAATCCAATCAGAAGTCAAAAAACTCATAGACTCTGGCTTCATTAGGGAAGAGCAACATCCTGATTAGGTAGCCAATATCGTCTCCATTGCCAAAAGAACAGAAAGATCCAGATTTTTATTGATTTTCGCGATCTAAATGAGGCCTGTCCCAAAGACGAATTCCCTCTCCTAATTACGGATGTCATGATTGACAATACGTGCGGGTTTGAGCGAATATCCTTCATGGATGGATTCTCAGGGTATAATCAAATCAAAATGTATCTTGATGATGAAAAACATACCTCTTTTAGGATGCCACTGGGGGTATCTGCTATACTGTCATGCCATTCAGACTGAAGAATACAGGGGCCACATATCAAAGAGCTATGAATGCAATTTTCCACGAGCACATGCGTAAAATAGTGGAATGTTATGTTAACGACATTACAGTGAAAAGTCGCACCAAAGGTGATCACATAGCTGATCTGAAGACAATCTTCGAAATCATTTGGGCACATCAGTTGAAGATGAACCCCACCAAATCTTTCCTGGGGGTGGCCAGCGATAAATTCCTAGGGTTTTTGGTAACTTCCACAGGAATTCTTTTAGACCCGAAAAAAGTTAGCGCTATCCAGGAGATGCAACCTCCGAGGAACCTCAGGGAGCTTAAGCGATTGTAAGGACGACAGGCATACATCCGAAAGTTTATCTCAAATCTATCTGAAAGATGCCAACCCTTTACCAAATTGATGAAAAAGGGTATCTCATTCATTTGGGATGATATGTCAACAAGCATTTGAGGAAATCAATGATATCTCACGCAACCACTGGTCCTTACAGCTCTGGTGTCCGAAAAACCTTTCCTAATAAATGTCCCAGCGAAGGATCATTCCTAGGAGCTTTACTAGCCCAGAATAATGATCAAGGACACGAACAAGCAATCTATTATCTAAGTAGGACAATGATCAGAGCCGAGCATTGATACAACCCGATCCAAAAAGAATGTTTGGCATTGGTGTTCGCTGTCCAGAAAATGCGACACTACTTGGTGGGCCAGACTATAAACTTCATATCAAGGGTTAACCGTTTGAGGTTACTCATGACGAAGCCATCATCACTAAATGATCGACTGGAAAAATGGGCCTACTGACAATATGAAATGCGCTTTTTACCACAAAAAGCCATGAAAGTACAAGCGGTGGCAGATGTCCTGGCTGAGTATTCAGATCCGAGGGCAACCGAACTTTATGAGGATCTCCCAGACGAAGTCGCTGAAGTTTGTCTGAACCAGACATCTTTTGAAAGATAAGTGGGGCAACTCTTCTTCGATGGTGTATCGAGAACAGGTCCGCAAGGGCATGTTATAGCTAGAGTAGGGATAGTTCTCATTTTCCCACAGAACTATGTGATTCCTCGAGCTTTCTCATTAACCGAGCCCTGCTCCAACAACGTAGCGGAATACAATGCGCTTTTGATTGGAATGCAAATCGCCGATGAGATTGGCGTTAAAAATCTCGAGGCATATAGTGACTCTAAACTCATCGTCAACCAAGTTCGCGGGGAGTACGAAATCAGACATGAAGACTTAATACCCTATTATAAAGCAACTATCTCTATGGCCGAGGGGTTCGTAAACTTTTACATCGACCATGTATCACGCCAGCAAAATGCTCATGCAGATGTACTGGCATCTCCCGCTGCCTCTTTAGCCCTTCCAGCTGGAGTAGTAGAGAAATACTTGTCTACAGCCAAGACTTGTATTGTTCAAGAATCGCTTTTAAAGATCACCAAAGCCGACAGGAGATTGTCAAGTCAAAGAAGCTCTTGAGTCATCAGCCGGTCCAGAGCCTAGGGATTGGCGATTTCCTTACATTGACTATGCCTTGTACGGCATCCTCCCTGATGATCTCAAAGAAGCAGCTGCCATTAGAAGGAAAGCCCCCAAATTCTATTATAATGCGATCGCGCGAACACTGTATCGTCGATCGTATGACGAGATCTTTCTCCGTTGTCTGTCACGAAAAGAGGCGCAGAAGGTACTCAAAGAAGCACATGACGGCATGTGTGGAGCTCATCAACCTGGTCCAAGGCTTGGGGATCGACTCCGAAGATTAGGATATTATTGGCCTAGGATGATCCCTGACGCCATCACTTACGCCAAATGATGTCACACTTGCCAAGTCCATGGTGATTTTATCCATCAAGTACAAGGGTATCTTCGTTCCACAACCTCTACCTTTCCATTTGAG